>JARJUA010000137.1:0-70798 GCA_030787035.1 Aschersonia sp. MBC 877
GCAGGGAGGGGGGAGGGGGGGTTGGAAGGGGAGGACCCTTGCAGTCGCCAATCAATTGGCCGCATTTCGTACGTGTGTACCAAGACAGGAAGGAAATGTTGGGAGGCGACTCGAGGCTTCGGCACATACATGCACACCGTACATATGCATGTTGGGTTTTTTATCAGATTTGTGCAATCGCATGCTGCAACGCAACGTTTCGCTCCGAAAAAATACGTTGAAAATGGAGCACTCCGTATAAAGTTGAAAAAAAAAAACGGCAGGGCGGCCGGTCACACCGTTCGGGGAATTGTCGTCATCTGGAACGAGTTAAACTACGTGGCACATGGAGCCATCTTTTGTTGTCAAGCCATCATTTCCTATTGGCATGGTGGATAGTTGTGATGAGGCTGGCATGAGATGATGCACGCGTGGGAATCGAGACCAAATTGGCTTGTTTGTTCCTTGTCATGGTGAGCACTTGTCCTGATTCTGATACTGTCAAGTTGCGCCACCAGTCGATTAGAGGCTGCTCAAATCTTGAATAACAAATTGTGGAGGAGTGTCAGGGATCGACAATATTGACAGCTGAGGTCATTGTTTTCTTTTGACTTGGATTTCAGCAATCTCGCTTTCTCACGTATTCAGCTCCAGGTGGCCGATAGCCAAGCCTATGGTGGGCTAGCTCGGTTCATGCAAACACTGCAGCGATGCTTGATGCTGGTCTGATATGCATGCGGTGAAGCTGCTGGAGACCAGAATGGCAGTCCGATCACTCAATCAGTCTGTACCGTATTCCGGGGGGGACGGGGGGAGGGGAGGAGGGACATGTCAAGTTCCGAGCCCGGAGATGGCCGCCTCGTCCCATCAACCCTGAGGTGATCATGCATGTCTCGCTCACCCGGTCACTTCTGAGCTTTCTTATCGCCGCGTGGCAGTTACACAGCGGCATGGCAGCAATCTTCGGTCGAGGAGCTGAGGCAAATCAATATTCATCATGTCCCCACAGCGGCATCAGACGAACCGTCTGCCCGAATCCGTGAGTTCATCTGTATGAATGTGTCTTGGCCAAAAGTGTTGTTGAGGCTAGTCCGGTACGCTACATCACGTCTATCGTCCGTGTTCACGCAGTGTTGTTGATCAGGCGTGGAGCACCATGAAGAATGACCGGGCGTGTAAAGTGATAAGCACCGACCACACGGCGTACCGAGCATCTGCACAGGCAGAAGTGATTCACCTTGATCATACTCCGCACAGGCTCGGTAGTGCGACTTGGCCTCTCAAAGATAGGCCACTTGTACGGGATGCTCCGTAGGATAGAGCGAAAAAGCCAGCATATTCCGTGATCCGATGTCCGATCAGGCCAGATTGGAAGGCTCTGATGCTATCCCCTGTACGGGCAGGCATACTGGATTAAGTAGAATGAAATCGTCCGAGAATCGACATGATGCTCTTCTTCTCATCGAGATTTTGAGTGTAGTAGGCACTCAATAGTTGAGCGGAGCACTCAGGACGTACGGAGTACATACATATGTACTATGCTCGTGCAGCACACGAAGCACGCGGCAGGGCATATCGCCTCAACGATGCGTTTGCATCCTCTCGGCGCGTTCCTCAATGGGGGAAAATCGATCGGCACCAAATACCCGCGTACCACACCATCCATACCAGGGGTGTTCTCTTTTTCAAAAGCTTTCGTACAAATTCACTACGGAGGGGGTGGTCTTGTGTTGCATGTCTAATATTGGATGCAGGCTCGGCATGCAAGGACGGCCAAGTTGCTGCTTCATGGGTGGTTGGGCTTCTCCAACTTGCGTTGAAGGCCTCATTCCCAACATGTCGATCGACTTTGGGTTGCGTTCACTTGTCGTGGGCTTGGCTCGAGATGCTTGTTGATGCAGACGATGTGCGTTGGAAACCCAGTACGTGCCTCGAGGCGAAACAGCCCGTGCGACCGATGGAGAAACAGGTCGGGAGAATGACGTGGGGTAATTTGCTGGGCGTGAGAGCAAAATCCTACCACGACCAGGCTGACTAACCATGGGATCTCATCAGGCTGTCGATCGATGCATACTATAGACCTCATCCATGTTGTATTAATTTAATCACCGGCGATCGTCCCGCGCAATAGCAGAATTCTGGTAATATAGCCATGAAGTCACCTGGCGTGCTCGGGTGACAATGCACGATGTATCGAATGCTCGTAAACGTTGTCTTGGAAGCATTGTGCTACTTTGTTTGGAATAGACTCGCAAGGCATCCTTCATGGTACGGCGATCCTCTCTGGTCGTAGACTCGTAGCCCCCATGCGCACGCCCCTCCCTGGGCAGCAGCACCGCTCATTGCCATAGCGTCTTGAAGAGGCAATTGGCCGTCAGCTTCAGGTCAGGTCGAGAACGCAAATGATCCAGCAGCTTGTCGGGTTGCAGGAATACGAGGCCAAAAATAGGATGCTTGGAGTCCCGGCCAGCTCACACTTGCAGGCGTCGCACGAAGGACGTCTTGGCAGACTGAGGTCGGAGCGATGCAGGGTCTGGCACGAAGAGGAGTGAGCAGCAGTAAGTAGTAGCTGACGCGTGCCCATTGTCTGATGGAAAGATATCCCGCGCTGCAGGCTGCCGTGAGATTGTCGGTTTTTTTGCGACGCATTGCTGCAGGCTGCATACTCCGCGGCGGCGCGAAAGGTCGCAGAACTTAGGTCAATGCTGCCATATGTTCCAGCGACGATCCTGCTCCCAATTGATTTTTTCCCTCTCTTCGCCCTGCTTGTTACGGAGGGCTCCAACTACGAGGACCCAATTGAGTGTCGGCGAAGAGGGAGCAAGTTTTGGTACGGACCGGCAGTGTTTTTTGCTTTGGGCGCATTTCCTTGCAGGGTTCAGACGTCACGTCTGCTTCTTGTCTCAGACTCTTCAGACCTGTAACAGCCGTGGTAACTTCACCGCTATGTCCTACGCCTTGCTTTGGTGCCCCGAACGCCTCCACGGCACGGCCACGGAAACCCACGGGAAAATGTCAATCTTGTTTTGCGGGTGATCTTGATGACGTTTGTCCGCGCGCTATTGTATTGCTTAAGCTCCTCCCGCGATCCAAGAGGAGGGGCGGCATCGACAATCTCCCGTCATGTTTGCATGAAGTTTGTGGTGCATTCAGCCCCCATTCATGGATGGATGTCAAGTAGGGGCTATTTGCCATGGGAAAGCCAGCCGAAGCAGCAGTGTCAAAGGATGCCCATGGCAAATGCTCGATTGGACAGGGCAGAGTGGGTAAAGACGAGGGAAAAAAAACAAGGGACGAAAAACGAATCCGAGGCGGTGGCGGCCTGAGTCAGCGCTTCGCTGCTGCATTGAGTGTCCAACGAGAGTCGATGATCTGCTACGACGGACTACTCCGTAATAGCGGCAAATCATTTGCTCCTCGTTTGTGCAAGGAAAAGGCAAGGGGAGGAGAAGGCAGAGTTATCGAGGCAGACAGGCAAGCGAACGGTTGGGTCAAGCCAAGTACCTAGCCAGGTCCGGGCGGTGGGTGGTGCGCCACAGCTCGGCAGGGGAGAGGAGACGGCCGAGGGCAGGAGCGACCGGGAAGCACCATCCGCATCGTCCGAGGCAGGGATCGCCTGCGGTGCCGCTTTTCATCTTTTGTGCGTGTCCGCGTCGCTTGCCAAAATGGGATGTATTGGTTGGTGCTGTCGATATCGACTTCTCCTCTGAAGCGACCCAACCAGAGCAAGAGATACCAGGCCGCTTTGCCGCTGTTTGCTACAAGAATGCCGATGGACATGCACTCGATTTTGGGGACTTGTTAAAAGCGAGCTCTTTTTGCCATTCGTACCTACTTACTTAAGTACCTAAGTATGTAGGTATCCATGCATAATCGACGATTATTCGTTTATTCCGTACGGGGTATTTGCTTACCGATGCGAGGTGGCGTTAGTAGCTCGCGTCGGCGTGCATCATCATGGGTACGAAGCGAAAACTTGATTGCGATGGAATATTTTTCGGCTTTATTGGAGCGATGTTCTGTGTTTGAATGAATGACGGGCCTTCTGCGCGCTCCTCATTCATACGGATCACTCGCCATTATCCGCGATGGTGGCGGCCCGCCTGGCCCCGGTCCCGACAGTATGCGCTTGGTTGCTCGTCGTTGGCTGTTACAATGGGGCTCCGCATGATTCAGAGTCGTGGGAGGTTGAGACTTTCTACGGAGCATAGGCTTGCGTTTTTTGGCGTAGGCAGTGCTCGAATGACTGGCCCGGGCGTTTGGGATTCTGCAGAGAAGAGAAGTGGCATTGGTCTGTGCCTGCGCTTGTGAGCCGATGTTCTTATTCGGGCAAAGTCGAAACTGATGCCCTCGCTAATGCTTATCCGCCGTGAACTGCGGCGTCAAAGTTGGGTGAATGACGCCGAGAGCACGCAACATGGCATTGTCATGCTGTTGTTCAGTGGACAATAGGCGGCATGTCTAGAACGTGGCATTGAAGGAAAAGAGGGTGAATCTCCAATATTGTCGATTCTCAACACATTGTTGGCGGGACCGCGACACCGAGACTTGATTACGGCTGCTTCGCTCAACTCGTAGCACTTGTGCAGTAAGAAGCCACAACGGTTCGAGATGCCCAGGAACTTTTTGGCTCAATAGCAGACACGGAGTACGCAGTACCAGACGCGATACTGCCACAGTGAAGCGCCGTACGGAGTAGTGAAGTCACATTGCCTGCCTGCCATTTCCCCCGCCACGTAGCAGATGCGGCCCTTTTTGGTCACTTGTCTGGCTTCACTCTGCCTCTCTTAACCGCCTGTTGGAGCAACACATGATGAATTCGTGAGCAGGGTGCGGCGGCAGCGGCTAATCATGTTTCAGCGACGAGCCAGCCTGGCGGTACGACGCAGTCTGGAGAACCCAACGCTCGATATAGCCTCTTATTCAGGGCCAAGCGGAGGGCCGAGAGCAACAAGTGTCGGAAGGGATATGAGCACCGGCCAGTCACCTGGATAACGCAAGGCAAGCCACCAGCGGTCGGCGGCCAGCCCCAGGGGGCATTTGGTGCTGAACCAGACGCCACGGACGCTTTAGCCAGGGGCACTGGTGGCCACACAGCGTCAGCGTGGGCGCTGTGGCTTGCTGTCCCTTCTCTCTGCTGATCCTGCCTTTATTTTTTCATTTTTTCGCGTGCGTTCTTTCCTTCTTCTTTTTTTTTTTGCTTCTCCTTCCCTTCCGCTTTCCCCTCACCCCCTCTCTGACCATATTTACACCCCCCTCAATCTCCACTTTCCGCCTCTTATCCCGGCAGCCACACTCCCCTTCATCCTCCTCTTTGTCCCTGCCTTTGTCCATTCTTTCTTTTGGTCTCATCCAAACGTCAGCAGGGGCCCATAGAGCGAGACGCACGACACGACATGGACTTACACGAGTCCAAGTGGGCGTTGAGCCGCACTACCGCACTGGCCGGACCTCCAATTTGGACTCGGACATGGGCCGTGGACCGTCCAACTTGGGCTGGTCAAGCAGCAGAACATCTCAGCTCCGGCATCTCGACTCCCCGTCGAGCCGCCATGAAGGTGACATTCGTTTCCTCGGGAGGCGGGACCGTCCTGTCATGTTCGGTCCATGGCTTGAGGCTGCCATCCTATATCATCTCTGGCCCTCGTCCTCGCCCTTGATTTCCCCAAACCGCTCGGTCGTTGCGTCTTTTCTCAGCTTCAGGTCGCCGCCTTCGTCCGAAGCTCTCTGCCTAGTGCAGGTTTCATCACAGCTCGAGCTGGACAGACTCCGTTCTCATACATGTGCGTGTGTGCTGCAGAGCCTGCAGAAATACCCATCTCGTACCGACCAGGATCGCCGCTGGTCCCGATCATCCATCTCACCTTCATCACACTAATCAGCAGCAACTTGCAGCTCGCAGCTCGTCGCCGCCGCCCAGAGCCCACACCCCCTTGTCGAGTCTTGCCTAGTCCTATCGTGAATGCAAGGCTTTTTCGTTCTCTCACGAGCTGCCGGCAAAGGGAATTGGAAAACGATGCCAACCACTTTGTAAGTCCTGTTGTTATCCACCGGTCTTCCCGGCTCGCCGGCTGCAAGCTTATCACCTGTCCATCGTCCCCTCCCATCTTCAACCGATTTCGCCTCTCTCTTTACATCTTTCTTTCGCCTCTCACTTCGCCTCACCTCCTACCTTTTAAGCCTGCCCTCCTCTCCCCTCGTTTGTTTGTCCACTTATGCTGAGTTATCCTGTGTTTCACAGGCTCTTCAAGCTTGAGGTTCTGTCTTGAGAATCTTGCTCTCATTACATCTCAACTTGTTTCCATCGCTTGGCTGTACGCCCCTAATATCTTATTCACACTCGCTCCCGCTACGACTTGTCGAGCTTTCATTGGCTCTATCTGAAGCCCACGAACATCCAATTTCTGCCTCACAGAGCCCTGCTCCGTAGTACATCTCGCAACACAGCATCGTCTGGCTCTCGCCTTGAGCCTCCCATCTCGCCCACAATGGGTATTGGTAGCTACTTCAAAGCCAGCAGCAAGTCGACCGAGGCCGCTGCTGGTCAACCTCAGACAGAGACGACGACGACATCATGGCGTCCTAGTCGTAGTCAGCAGGCCCCGAACCTCTCGGAGAAATCGCCGGCGGCGGCACGAACAGGCGGCAACGACATGGAGCTTCATCCACCGACACCACGCTTCCAGTCAAGACCGGGTTCCTTGTCAGGGCGATCTACTCCATCCACTGCTGGTAGCTCCATGTTCCTTGACGACATTAAGCATGAGGTCATGGTCAACTATTTGTACCAGCAACAGTGCTCCCAGCTCTGGGTCAGCGACGGATCCGGTGAGATCGAAGGTGTTCTTCTCCGCAAGGTTCGCGGCCAGTACATGGCTTGTCCGCCCCAATTGGGCAACTCGCCATTCGCCTTGGCTTGCACCGCCATGAATGTGCAGTGTGCCATGACGGTCAACTCGCGTGTGATCAAGACCTTTCTACAATGGTCACCCGACGCTGTGGACGTTCCTCTCATGAACGGGTTGAGAGTGCAAATTCTGCCCACCATTGAGGACCTTCCCCGGGCAAGGAAACACCAATTTGCTGCATTCGTTGCCTCAGAAGGCCTTCTTGTTGTGTGGGATGATGAGCCTACCCATCTGGTTCAGCGTGCCAAGGTCATTGAACAGGAGCTCATGGAACTCGTCTGGAAAACAGGCCCATCTGATGACGAAGAAGATGAGAAGAAGGGACCCCGTATCACGGAAGCTGAGATTGACGAGGAAAGCGGTGAAGTCAAGCCTGAAAACCGCCCAATTCATTTGCAAAACACAGTCCTTGTCTCTTTGACGCTCATTCTTGTCACTGTGTCTCTCGGCGCCGCCTGGCGCGAGCTGGCAATTGGTGTCGCAACTGATGGCAGCTACTTGCGTCTCGCACTCGTTATTCTCACCCCGGTTCAGATTTTCTTCACGCTCTTTTTCGCCCAGGTCATTATCGGTTGTCTGGCTCAGATCTTCGGCCCCATTCGCCAGTTAACCATCAACTCCAAGTTCTATTCCGCACGCCCGCCGCCACGTCTGCAGAGTTCCGTCCTTCCCCATGTCACCATCCAGTGTCCTGTCTACAAAGAAGGATTGCAGGGTGTCATTATTCCCACTGTTAGATCCATCAAGCAAGCAATGTCCACATATGAGCTACAGGGCGGCTCGGCGAACATGTTCGTCAATGATGATGGCCTTCAATTGATCTCTGAGGAAGACCGTCGGGCTAGAATTGAATTCTACGCCGACAACAGCATCGGCTGGGTCGCCCGTCCCAAGCATGGCGAGAATGGCTTCCAGAGAAAGGGCAAGTTCAAGAAGGCATCCAACATGAACTTTGCCCTCATGGTGTCTTGCAAGGTGGAGGAGAAGCTCCAAGCCATCAACCGCACTCCCCAATGGAGTCAGCATGACGAGGCCGAGGCTTATGAGCAAGCTCTCAAGGAGGTACTCGAGGCTGACGGTCGTGCCTGGGCCGATGGCAACATTCGAGTTGGCGATTACGTTCTTTTGATTGACTCCGATACTCGTGTTCCTGCCGACTGCTTCCTTGACGCCGTATCAGAAATGGAACAATCTCCCGACGTTGGCATCATGCAATTCTCATCTGGTGTCATGCAAGTCGTGCACACATACTTTGAGAACGGCATCACTTTCTTCACTGATCTCATTTACTCTGCCATTCGGTACACTGTCTCCAACGGGGACGTTGCGCCTTTCGTCGGACACAATGCCTTCCTCCGCTGGTCCGCCATCCAGCAAGTCGCGTACCAGGACGAGGATGGTTACGATAAGTTTTGGTCCGAAAGCCACGTGTCTGAGGATTTCGACATGTCTCTGCGATTGCAATGCAATGGCTACATCATTCGCTTGGCTGCCTGGGCCAATCAGGGCTTCAAAGAAGGTGTGTCTTTGACCGTGTACGACGAACTTGCTCGATGGGAGAAATACGCCTATGGCTGCAACGAACTCTTGTTCCACCCCATTCGAACCTGGCTGTGGCGCGGTCCCTTCACCCCATTGTTCCGTCGCTTCCTTTTTTCCAACATTCGTTTCACATCCAAGATTACAATCGTGTCGTACATCGGCACGTATTACGCTATTGGTGCTGCATGGATCATGACCACTGCCAACTATTTCCTCATGGGATGGTTTAATGGATATCTGGAAAAGTATTATCTGGATTCGTGGAAGGTGTGGTTCTCCATCATCATCGTCTTCAATGGTCTCGGCAACGTTGCTCTGGCTGTTATGCGCTATCGTGTGGGTGAGCGCAGCTTGCTGTACTCCTTGTTCGAGAACTTCAAATGGACCCTCATGCTGGCAATTTTCTTGGGAGGTCTGTCGCTGCACGTCAGCCAGGCACTCTTGGCTCACATGTTCGAGATCAACATGACTTGGGGCGCCACCAGCAAGGAAGCTGAGTTCTCTAACTTCTTCATTGAGGTTCCCAAGGTTCTGAAGAAGGTAAGCCAACCTTTCCTGCCTTTCAGTTGCCTACCGTAACATCCTTTGCTGACAAGTAATTTTAGTTCAAATTCTCCATGCTGTTCTCACTGCTCGCCATCATCGGCATGATTGTCTTGGCAGTAGCGCCCTTTGTACCTCACGACTGGCGTGTTACCGACTTTGTTGCCATCTTGCCCATGGCCACGGTTGCTGCTAGTCACTTCCTTCTTCCGCTGGCTTTGAACCCCGCCCTCATGACCTTCTCATGGTAGAGAGGTAAACCTGAACCGTTCTTGACATAACAGCAACCAATGGCAAAGTATCCTCTGGGACATGTCATGTTCAACGAAAAAAAGCACCCCCAAATTGGCACCATTTATAGACTGGACGGGAGTTACAATTAATTCGGATTCTTATGATTTGCTGCATAGCTGTGGCGTGCGGGTTTCTTCTTTTTTTGCCCCTCTCGCCGCTTACGCTCATTGACATCATTTATTCTCGAGGAGGAAAGTTTGCGGACACCACAAGTCGTGGAACACTTACGTGAGCACGGACGGATTTCAAAATTCTTATATATACCGGAGGAATAGATAGATTGCCTCGTTGATGGAGGCGTGGACCACACTCGCAAATAGGAATGCGTGGATAATGGACACATACACTCTTTGAACAAGATGAGTTATATTTACGTATGCATTCATATGGTGTTGTGATGCGCGGATAATTGGCCCAAGTGTCAGCTGCTACAATCGTACAGATGGAGACTTACAGACAACAGACAGTCGCGTCACTGATCACATCAGCGCAATTCACGACACCATCGACACAATACTGCAACAAATTTTTCTGCGCATTCCAATCCAATCTATCATGGCTTTACTTTTATCTCGTCTCTGGTTCCCAAACGCCTCTATTCTATCTCGTCATCTATACCTTTCTATCTTGCGCGTGGACGTAGGAAAGAAGGAAAGGACAGAAAATCTTGCATATAAGGTGTATAATTTCGTATCAAGCCAACGGACCAGGCGGTCTATGCTTCGTCATCCGTATCAGGAGGGTGAGGCGTGCCCTTTGGACTGTTCAACCATTCAATGTGTCGTAGGCGACGGCGGACCTCTCTCTCTTTGAGCTCCTTCTTGGTCATCTTCTTCTTCTTCTTGGCCCTGAACTTCATGTCTGCGTTGTCCTCGACGCCCGAGTTGACGGCGCTGCTGACGACGGAGCTTGCTGCCGTGCTGGTGACGCCGCTGCCGGGGCGCGAGTCCTCGAATCGGTCCAGGGAAACGGCTGCGGTGCCGCGCAAGGCGACTCGGCCGTCATTGACGTGCCACTGTTCCGAGCACAAGGCCCCGACGAACTCCTCGTTGTGCGAGATGAGGATCACACCGCCTTTGAACTCGCGGATCGCCACGGCTAGCCCGCCCAGAGAGTCACGGTCCAGGAAATTGGTAGGTTCGTCCAAGACCAACAAGTGCGGGTTGTTCCACATGGCTCCGGCGATTACCACCTTGACCTTCTGCCCGCCTGACAACGACCCAATCTCATTGTGATTGGCAATCTCCGGGTCCAACCCGAGATCTTCAAAGTGCTTGGAAATGATGGACGGCTGGAGCTCACGGTATCCGAGGCCCTCGCGTGAGGCTTCGTGATCATCAAACTCCTGCACGAGCTTGTCGAAACCCCACTCGATGAGCGTCTCACGGGAGATATGCGTGTTGTGTTTGGGGAGAAGGCCTCTCCATTTACTGGTGAACACAAGCAGTCAGCCACTGCGGAACGAATACATGGCATCGTACAGGATTGAGGAAGAAGAACAATAGAGAGAGAAGATATGCGGGAACGATGTGCTGTAACTTACATTTCGTATTGAAAAGTCTTCTTGTACTTCTGGCGACCCACGAGAGTTTCCACTTGTCTGGCTGATTTGCCATCTTTCAAATCAATCCATTTATCCATTTGCTCGCGGTCCTTGTCAGAGAGGATACGTGTCTGCTTCATATGCACTTCACGATCGTCGCCGTTGGCATAGCGCCATTGGAGATATTGATTCGGTGTCTTCTCCAGATGCATCTCGACGTGTTCCAGCGCATGCTGCTTGATGTATCCAATTCGCAGATTGGGATGCTTCTCTACCTTGCCGGAGCTTGGAACAGTCTCCCCAGTGAGCAGCTTGATCAAGGTTGATTTGCCTGCACCGTTGGGGCCAATGATGGCGACTCGGGACGACAAAGTGAGCTGACAAGAGACATCCGACAAGGATGGTTTCGGTGCCTTGGGGTATGTAAAGGAGACATTAGACATCCGGATGATAGCTCGGGTTTGTGATTTGACGCCAGTCAAGATGCCGGGCGGGGGAAACTTGAACTGAACGTTGGAGGCTGAGAGAGTATAGTAGGCTTTTGCTTCGGGGCGAACCTCGACAAAAGCTGCCAAGTTGCCCTTGAAGCACGCGAGCTTCTTGTTGGGCTCGTAGTGATAAATGTCAGTTGTGACATTGTCAAGGAATCCAGAGTCGTGGGAAACAATGAGACTCGTGATATCGGGATGGGTTTTGAGGTAGTTCTCCAGCCAGGCAATGTTGGCGACGTCGAGGTGATTGGTAGGTTCGTCGAGCAGGAGCACATCCGCCTTTTTGAGCATGGCTCGGGCTAAAGCCAGCTTCATCTTCCAACCGCCAGACAGGGAGCCGACCTTGTGAGATTGGCGACCCTCGGGACCTGGGGTGAAGCCGAACTCTGTCAGCACTTCGGAGATGTGCGCAGTGCCTTGAGGACCAATCTCAGGGTCCTTGGCGACAAACTCGAGGATGGAGATGTCGGCATCTTCTCCCTGGTTGTGCTCAACATAGCATGTGCGCAAGACGTCTTGCGGGGGGAAGCCTTCAAGCTTGCCGTTGGCGATAGATCGCATAAGCGTGGATTTGCCGGCTCCGTTGCGGCCGCAAAGACCATAACGGTGGCCTTTGAGAAGACGCAGGTTTGTATGAGATAGCAGCAGCATACCGCCGTATGCTAGAGAGAAGTCGGCGTTGACAATCTCGACCTCGCCGTCGTCTTCTTTTTCGGGAACGCCGTACCGGCGTTGGTCCTCGTCCACGTAGTGCTGCTGCACGGCTTCAGCAACCTTCCCAGCGGCCTCGGGATCATGCACGAGGGCTTGCAGGTACGGCGAGATGCGAGCACTGATGCGGGTGACAAATCGATGGTTGACATCTGCCGCCACCATATCGCCGATGAATGTTCGCGCCAGCTTGTACAAGTCCTGTTTACCGGCGAGACCGCCATTCTTCTTGATATGTTCATCGAGCAGCTTCGCGACATCCTCATCAGTAGTCCGAGCTGCGACGTCCTTGTCATTTGCCATGGCCTTCTCCATGATGTCGAGCGCCCGATTGGCAATCTCACGGACTTCAGGGAGTGAGGCACGATCAGCAACGGCCTTGATGCCCGGAGAGAGTTTGGGCAAGAAGGTACGGGCCTCGATGGGGTCGTGAACGAGCTTTGTCAAGTTTTCGGTAATGACGCAGGTCTGGCGAAGGACTTCTTGCGCCGTATTAGGCGAGTTGAGCGATCGTTCGAGGAACGGCGTCAGCAGGGCCAAAACAGGCGAGGTGACAATGGCAACGAAGGTCGTCTGAGACAAGGCGTGAATGGCCTTCTGGGTCGACTGAGCCGAAGGGTGCTGCATGGTTTCGACAAGCAAAGGAATGCGAGGCGCGACGTCGTCGTTGGACAGCAGGGTCGTCAAAGAGTTCATGGTCTCAACGGCTTGCTTCTCTACCTCAGACTTGAGGTCATGCATGCCACCCTCGACAATAGGAATCAAGCCGGCGAGCTTGGCCCCCATGGCCTCTCGAAGAACATCTTTGTCTTGTGCCTCTTCCTTGGTCCCGCCGATTGCGAGTTTGGCCTTGTCGGCCATCTTTTGCAGCAACTTGTACGCACCAACGGTGCCTTGCCACTTGCCCGTCTTTCGGGTCAAATATGTCAAGAGGGCGGGCAGCAGACCGGTGACGAGGGCCTCGGCAGCCAAGTTGTTGAAAAGGGCATCCAACCCATACTGAGCCGCCTCGCGCACAACAGCGCCTTTGTCAGCCAAGGCGTCGAGTGCGCAAGCGACAAGACCGTCCTCCTGGCAGAGAAGAACCACTTCGGAAATGGGTTGCTTGGGAGGGAATCGCTCGAAAATGGCACCTAGGAGATTCTGGCTGCTCTCCCGGCGCAGGCCATTCTTCTTGTCGGCGGCAGCCTTCTTCACCTCTGCGAGGACGCCGTACTCCTGCAGGCCGAGGTGCCCGACCGAGTTGAGCAGGAGATTGCACAGGCCATAACTGGCGTCGACAGAGGCGGCCGAAGTCTGCGCATTGAAAACAGTGTTGATTAAACTGGTGACATCCTCCTGCGAGGGCGGGGGAGAGGCCTCGCCGGACACCATGGTCGGCGGTGACACAGGGTGAGGCATCGTGAGGAATGGACGCTTCCTCGTCTGAGGGGATGCGAGAATGAACCAGCCACTTCGTCCGGGGGGGTGTGAGGGCTGCTGATAGGAATCTAGAAATTGTAGAAAGGAAAGAGAGGGATGCCTTTACGTCCGCGTACCCAATAGACAGCGAGTGGTCACTCGTGTTGCCGTGCTCCAGGTGAGCCGGCTTGGGCGTCGTTGACTGAAGGGCGAGTTGCACACCTGTCTTGTCTTGATTTTTTTTTTCCCTTTCCTCTCTTTTTCCTTGTTGTGAACCTGGCCTGCTTTTCCTCCTCTGGCCTGGGTCAGCGGGGCCCCCTAAGTACCGTCCTTATCCAGGGACTTGCCGCCTCTAGTTTTTCTTATCGCCCCACCGCGCTTCACGTGTGAGTCGTGTTCGCACCTGCCAATTTAAGTGCTTGCATCCCTCCGTGGTCTTTACGGGCGCTGTCATTCGTTGAAGTCGCTTACGTTGTTTTTCGGAATTCATGACACCGTCGACAAGCAGCTGCTGGGCCGAATTCTTCGCGACTCGTTCGTGTGAGACGTATCTGACAGATTTGAGCTGCCAGTGCTGGCTTTGCGTGGAAGCTCTGCCTCTCGGATGGTGTCGCGATCGCACATTATAGACGACTCTGGGATGTCCGTAGATAGTCACTCCAATTGACCCTTGCTTGTCGGCCACCTACCTTACATATCCACCTGCTTAGGTACCGTACACAGGCAGATAGATACATAAGGTAGGTAGGTATCTAAGGTCCTCATTTTTCCTACATACCTTGAAGTACATATGTACCTCGACAAACATATCTCGAGCGCCCTGAAAATTCCTTGTGTGGGAAAGTCGTACTGCTGGAAAGTCGCGCGCATCTTTTGGCGGCGCAAGTCGTGCCGCAGGGGACTATGTACCAGGAACAGGAAAACGAACGGATCAGAGCGAATCAGACCGCTGAGGATATCAGTCAAGACAAAATACATTAAAATCTATCGCACAGCGGCTTTGGAATATATGGCTCCTGGACTCGCCCGCATCACCCTCCCAGACCCCAACAACCCCAGAATAAGACTAAAAAGAGATTTTGGGTATAGACCTGCTGCTTATATGGCAAAGCGCAGATAAAACAGAAGTTGCAATAAGAGAGAGGAAAAGGACTACAAGAGGCAGGCTGGGCCGACTGCGGCCACGACTCGGGCAACGATGTACCCGTTTTTCAGGAGCGCTGGCGACTTTTGTACAATTCAAATTGATCGGGGGTGAAACGAGCTTCAACGCGGCAATCAACCGCGCAGAGCCACAGGGCCTTGAAAGTTAGAGGATGAAGTCGGCGGGACGTGATCGAGCTCCAGCCCCTGCGAGTTCCTGCGGGGGCGTAGGCTGTGATGAGTGCCAAGTCGCTGATCGCCGGCCTTGTATTTACCCTTGAACAGATAATAGGATGGTAGGCGAGGCCGGCAGAGCACGACGATCAGGTTTCTCAACCCATTGCCTTGGCTGTAGGCTTTGTAGCGATCCTTCTTGGTGAACTTGTGAGAGTTGATATACTCTCTCGTGGTCTCTCCCCGTGACATCAAAAACACGTGATAGCCCATGAGGCCGCAAGGATAGATCAGGCACAAAAGACCCAAGATGACGAGGGCGAAAGGTACACGAAAATGATCGATCGACTCGCCGAAAGATATTTCTTGACGTTCCATGTACAGCAGGATCTGGGTCAGACTGGCGGCTATGAGATACGCGGCCAGGAAGGTGGCCGATGTGACGAAGGTGAAAAAGTAACGATAGTTGCGCTTGCCGACGCAATTGTTGAGCCAGACACAATGATGATCGTGCCCTTCCACACAGTTGTCGCAAAGCCTGCAATGATGAGCACGTGGCGGCCTCCAGATGTTGCATGTACGACAGTGCTTCACCGGTACTTCCATGGCCGCCGCCGTAGCTTCAGCCGACTTCACCAGCGTCCAGTCGTTCGTGGCAGGCCCTAATCGAAGTGGGTCATCTTGTTCATCGGCCGGCGGAAACTGATGAAGGTTTCGCGGTAGAATCTGAAGAGCACTAGTCAGCTTCGCCAGCTCCAGACTTTGGATAAAAAGGGAGGGCTTACTCCAGGATCCGAAACAGAGGCATGGAGAAAAGATGACACGCAAATGTATGTCAGGTAGGCAAATGTGAGCGGTATTGCCGGTGAAACGTTCTCCCAAAGCCATGGCGCTTCGAAGCCGAAGAACAGAGCGCACGGAAGGATGAGGAACAGTCCTGTGGCAATATTGATAGGTCTGTGCTTGGTATTTTGCCATCTACCGCCCAGACAAAACACCGTGTTGCCATCAAAGTACTGATGAACGCGCCCTAATGGGGTCCCAGTGGGTTCCGCCAATGCCTGTCTTTGTTTTGCGCGAGATCCTTCACGGGGAAGTCCTGGCGAGGAAGCTGTGGAAGACAGCTTCTCGGCACCCTCGGCACTTCTCTTGCGCGCTTGCGCTTGCTCGATTCTTCCAGGAAGTAAAAAGCTAGAGCGAAACGATTTCGCGGACCTGACTGGGCTCGGAAGATTGGTCAGGTCCCGAAAAGTCTTGTCTACTTTGACAGTGAAATTTCTGTTCTGCATGTCTCTGCCCTGCAGCGGCCTGACGCTGTCAGAGATGCTGCCAGTTGCGACATGACCAGCGGTCGGGCTTGCATTGGCCGTAATGCGGTCAAATGTTTCCTGATCGGTCATTTCGGTGCCCCGGGAAGGCGGCGGGCGCATTTCGCCTCCGGTGTTTATCTGATCTTCTCCTCGCGATGAAGTCAGCGGCCGGGGTTGCTGAGCCACGGGAACTGACCTGGGCGTGACACCTCGCTGAGCTTGTAACTTTTGTGAGCTCATTGGTCGGAAAAACGCGCCGGCCGTCAATGAGGGGACATGACTCCGTGTGGTCAAACTTGGTAATCGTGCTGAAGCGGTCGTGCTGCTGAAGCTTCCTCTCTTTTGTTGTAATGCGGTCGCAAGGCCTTTCCGTCCAGTCGGCCCAGCCCAAGAACTCTTGGATGAGGCACCTGTCTGGGCGGTAAGAGGACGCGAGCCGCCCTCAGGGACCTTGTGAGGATTTGGAGCCTTTGACTCTGCCCCATCGTCACTGTCGATATCCGTCATGCGCGAAGAAACAAGGCTCGGTGACCTTGCTGTATGGATTCTGCTCCTCGGAGACGGTGGAAGAGCTTGGTGGCCTGGTGGCGTAGGCCTTTTAGCCGGATCCTGGGCATCCATCGGTCTGCCTGTCGATCCTCTGGTGCGGTGATATCCTGCTGACGGGCTACAACATGGCCGAATGTGGATATAGGTGACGCGAATTTTCGTTGGGTCCGCCGAAATCAAGGGTTGGCTGTCGCCGAATACGTAGGATGCTGAGCAGCGACACTGCAAACGAGGATCAATGCGACGCGGTTGTATGTTTGGTCGAAAATTCCCCGGCTGTTGCTTGTTGTCTTCTTGTTGTTTCTTGTTTCGACAGGAGGAGAGGGCTTCGAAGACGTTGTATGGCGATCGCGATCGGCAAGCACGAGACACTGAATCTGAATAATCCGGGACGTGTAGCGAGATAACCCAGTCGATGCAGAGCGACAATGAACCTGGTCGGCAACGCACCGTGGGACAGGTGCGGGAAAGGTCGAATTAATGGGATTACGGAGACAAAGGAGCGACTGGAGAGGGGTGACTCGGTGAAAGTGACAAGAGAGAAGAGAAGTAAGACAAGAAAAAGAAAAGGTTTCAATGCACAGTGTCAAGGAACGGGGGACGAGCAACAAAAGAAACAAGAGTGAGCGGAGGGAGGTGAGCAGATGCGGCACAGGCGACGAGAGGAGGGTGTGCGCAGGTGGGAAGAACTCGAGACCAAGGTGATGCTTGTTCCTTTTTTTTTCTCCTCTGGCCCAGCTCCGTCGTTTTGCGGCGCGGGATGCTCACTTGGCTGGGTCAGGGCGAGACGCCATTCGCCAGCGGGTCAATGCTCAGTTCCAAGTTCCTTGAATGGGGGGAAACTCGCAGCAGGGCAATTTCTGGGAATAGCAAAAGACGGTGGGTCGGGGCCATGCGCTCGGGAAAGGGGAGGAGAAGGAAGAGGGTGGGTGGGTGGAGGGCGCTGGGCTTGACAGGATGCAACGGAACAAAGGTGATATGGCACGCATTAGCAGGCTCACACGATGGATGCGATGGATGAGTCGTTGTCAGACCGTTCGCTGCTGCATATGCGAACAAGAACATCACGGCGTCGAGCTAGAGAAAAGCCATATCGCCGCGGCGCGCGCCCGAGCGTGCCGTGCAACGCAGACGACTCAGTGGAAGTGCACAGGACATCGGGCGCTAAATTAAATCCGGGGATGTCTGTAGTTCAACAACGCGAGACTTGCACCGCTGGACTCTCGCCATCCTGATCTGGAGCACCATCTGCAGTATCAACTGCAAGGCGCCCCCAAAAAAATTGCAAGTCGGGGGCGATTCCCGTAAGCCCGCCTTCCAACCTGCCATCGTAAATGGAATTCACCGCAGCGATGGAACGAAATGAGAGCCACGGAGTTTTCCGTGAGCGCCCCGTATCTGCAAATTACGAGTATTTTTCCAGCACGAAAGCGCACTATCCCCGAATTGGGCCCCTGCCGGCCATGACGTTTCTTTCTTTTTCTCGGACATAGCATCCGCATCCACGTGACGAGCCTTTGAACCAATGGCATCCAATCTTTATACGTGGTACTAGCAAAGTGCCTCACACCATGCGCGCTTCATGAGCCCAGCGAAACATCCCATCGTCATCAGATCATATTCCCTACACATCTCTACATTAGTCCGTCGCAATGGCATCGCACATCTCCCGCCGATTTCTCAGCACGACTGCGCGTCGTCTCCAAGCCTCTGACAACCTCAAGGCCGAGAGCAAGCGCAACCCCGAGCTTATGGTTCGTTCGCCGGCCAGCATCATCAGCCACCATCGGACAGAGATACTAATGTGTTTCTTTTAGATCCTCGGCGCTGTTATGGTTGCTGCTCTTGGAGGTGCAGGCTTCTACTTCGGTACGCAATGAGCCCTTTTCCGAAACCCGTCGCAGGCATTCTCTGACCGTCATCCCCTTGACAAGGCCGCACTCCCACAAAGAGCACGTCCGAAAATCCCGTGTCTATCGCCAAGGGTGGCATGCCTTGGGAAGGTGACGGTGTGGGCAAATACAAATATCACCCTGGTGGCGATCTCAACGCCGAGCCCAAGGACGCTCCCAGTGCCCTAAATTCCGTGGTCGTTCCCAACGTCACTCTCCCCAGAGAGTTGCACGATAAGTACAACAAATGGGGCAAGGATGGATACCCTTAAGGCTGCGAAAGTCCTTCGAGATTTTTCTTGTCTGGCAGAGAGCTGAGTACGAGCGGAGGAGACATTGCACAAGAAGCGGCCATGGCTGATGCCGTGCTCATGATGACCGAACCTTTCCGAGGACGAGAGAAAAGGTTATGAGGGAAGCTGGCGTTGATGCCTCATGAGGAGCTGTTGGTAAGCTGTACTCGTTATAGATGTAGATTGACCCTTCATTCCACATCTCAAATCCAAAACGCATGGGTTCTGGGCCTACGAAGTTTCAAAAGCATGGAGTGACTTCGTTTTGCGAGCGCATTTTAGTAGTGGCGTGCGGAATTGAAGCAGCACAATTCAATAACATAAAAACCAGTGTATGACTTCTCACGGTATCGGATAGTGATGATGGCCAAAGGACAACCGCAACTCCGTGATGACAAAACCTCCTACTTTGCCTTGCCTGAAAGTGTTGATATGCAACAGAAACAAGCAACAACTATACCCGGTTCCCTGTACTTGGCTTATGGAAAAACAGCCTTGACCGTTGCACACTTTCACAACATCCCCCTGACGCCCAATCCATTATCACTCTATTAGTACACGAATCTCCTCTGCTGTGAATCCAAATAGGTAAAGCAAGTCCAGCAAGCTGTCCGAGTTGAGTCTCGCATCAGCTTCCATTTGCACCATAGGCTTGGCGTTCCAGGCCACTCCAAGACCCGCCTGGCCCAGCATGAGGAGATCATTGGCTCCATCGCCCACGGCCACGGTTTGTGACAATCCAACATTCTCCTTTGTGGCGATTTCGATCAGGAGGTCGCGCTTGCGCTCCTTGCCAACAACCTTGCCCTTCGTCTCACCCGTAAATTTTCCGTTCTCGATGATGACCTCGTTGGCAAAGGCATAATCGATGCCCAGATGATCAGCCAACCAGCCCGTTAATGGTTGAAACCCTCCGGACAAAACCGCCGTCTTAACGCCGAGGCGCTTAAGAGCCTTGATCAACTCTGGAACACCCTTGGTGATATTGAGGATAGGACGAAGGTCCTCAAAAACGGACGCACTCAGGCCCTTGAGAAGGGCAACTCGTTCACGGAATGATTCGTTGAATTCCAGGTCTCCCATCATGGCTCGGTGAGTAATGTCAGCGACACGCGCGGCCAAATCCGCAGGCTCCTTGATGGTCTCTGCCATAAGTTCGATCACTTCTTGTGTAATGAGCGTGCTGTCCATGTCGAAAACAACAAGTCGCGGATTTCTTCTCCAAACCATGTCTTTCTGGAGTACGACATCTACGTTCCATTCCTGTTCAAAGCGATAGATTGCTTCATGCTTGCGCAGGTCCGAAAGGCCCAGGTAGTCAGACGATGGAGCGGGCGAGAGATTGAGCTCTACGATTCTCGGAGTCTCAGAGTTATCGAGACATCTATGTGATGAGTGTGGTTCCTCTGACCCCTTAGGCAGAGGAAACGTCGACATGAGATACAGAAACGAAGCTATACAAAACGATGAGATGTAAGAGCCGTAAATATGATCCAGCGGTTCTGAACCTTGTGTTGGCGGCTCCAGGGGGAAGGCGGCCAGATTCGCTGTTGGCGCCATGTTTGACGGGAGAGTTTCACTGCCGTCGGATGGGGCGGCAGAGCGAGACTGGACGGGGGCGGAGTTCGACGAAGCGCCCCTGTAGAAAAGAGTGGCAACTAATCGATCTGATTGATGACCCTGTGGAGGGGCGCAATTGGGGTGCGAGAGGCTATGATTGACCCCGCTGTCTACTATTGTCGCGGGGATATCGTCACCTGGAATGCCTCGAAATGGCGAGATAAGTTCAGGCGAAGCTGACTTCGGCGCAGGACGACTCTCAACCACCTCATCAATACCCTGGTACTGCTCTGCCTTTTTCGATGGTCTATATTGCTGGTGATCGCTCAGGTAGGAACTGCTTCGCATGTTCTCCGTCATTTGAGGGCGAGCTGCGGGCGACTTGCGCGGGGACGCGGGATCAGCCATGATGGACGCGGGAAGCCTGGATGCGGTTGGTATTGGGTATCCAAGAGGTTGGCGCAGGATTTAGTAGACGTGAGAAAGGCTCACGGGAGATGAATGATACTAGCAAATGTGTGCAGGTCGCGTGTGTCGTAGACGGTAAGGATGCAAGGTTCGATATTGTGGAAGGTCTGAGTTTCGTCTGGCGGTGAGACACGAGACACAGCGAAGGTGATCAGCGTAGAACAGAGGCGCAACCACCACCGAGATGGATAAGCGCCTTGCTACCACTATTCCTCGGTGATCTAGACGGGCAATTGAGGCAATTGCAGTGAGTCTTGGTTGGAACGAAGTAGTACTTTGAGGAAATATCAGCAGATGGATTTGGCAGGCGGGACCGATTTTTGCCCAATTCAACAACTGGGGTTGGTCAGCCCCTCTGACGGCCCCGCTAATTTTCTGTCGACAGCTCTGCATGACGTGTGGCTGTTAACAAACATGACATCTTTTTGCTGAAATGAACCTGAAGACATAGGTCAGAAAAACGTGTGAGCAGGCGTATTATACCATTGGCTCTCACGCGGGGGAATTTATGAGCGATCGGTATGAATTAGCGTGCAAGTCACGCAATCGAAGTGCTGGGGAGGTGCATTAGCTTGCCAATACACGCAGGAAACTAGTGACTGTCAAAGGCGCATATTGATGACAACTGGTGCCTGATGGGAAAATGGTTGCGACGCGAGCCCGTCATCGCTTCAACACTGTCCACACGTGAACCAAGGGTCTGAAATCTGCATGGGTTGGCAGTCTCGGAATATTGAAGTACGTTATATGTGGGAGTGGGACGTCTATTGATGCTCTGTATCCAGACTCCTTGATGGCCAAGTTCGACACTCGCTCGCCTTATCAAGTGAGTGCTTGTTTGCTTGTCCACGTGCGAATGATCGACTGTTTTGCTCATTGACCAGTTTTCGCATACTTAAACAAGATTGATTCACTCCCTGTGGATGTACTTCTATGACCGGCTGCTAGAAAAATAAGCCAGAGGACTTTCTCTTACGAATGCTTCTTCTGTCTGTAAACACATACATGCGCATCTCTGAGCGACGGCGGTCTCCGTTAATTAATGCCTAAATCCATTTCTATGTTGAAAAGCGTCCTTGCGTTACGCTGAAGCTTTCCACGCAGGGAACGGAGAAGGCCTACGGAGTAGACAGTTGGCTTACCAAGATGTACGGGTTATCCATCTTGACAGAATGTGACCTCGGCTGTCACGTGGTAGATGCCCTTTATCGATAACATTTATGCATGGTCGATCTCGGTTCCTGAGGCCATTTCCTGCAGCGGCCGTCGGTGTGCCGCCGACTCCCGTGTGGCACACTCCGACGGGCCGGGACTGACACGTTCCCGACTTCCACTTACAGACCATTGCACCAACTATTACACCACCCCCAAAATATGACCAGTCTGCGAGTATCTCTGCCAACTTTCTCATGCGTTTGGTTTGTGATGATTTCCTCTTGAGACTGACTCGCTGTGCACTTGTGCAAAAAAAAAAAAAAAAAAAAAAAAAAAATACTGGACAGCTGCAGAGTGACGCTTATCATTTTGAGTGCGTTGAATGATCGAGGTCTGGCGGACAAAACGCGGAAGTTATCCACCGGGCTTCGCCCAAGGTTAAGGCCGCATTACCGCGCGTGCCACACTTGAGCAAGTTGGATCCGTATGAGATCGTCTGCCAGTGATCAGTTACCAAGCTTCTGATGTAGTACAGAGCCGCAAATATTTGACAGCCACTTGTGTCTGTCAAGAAAGCTAATAATATGGGCGGTTTCCAGCCCTCCTCGTCATCTCTGATGATGAAGTCATCGGGTCTTCTAGATCGGAACATGACAATGTATAATTCATGCCCCAGAAAACTCTTGCCGGGTCGCGGAAAAAGCGGACTGGAGTCTCCGAGTCCTTGCTGTCGGGTGGGGCTGACACTATGCGCGAGGTAGCCGAAACCAGAGAGGAAGGCGTCCGACCACAGACCCTCCAATCACATCGCGTGTTCCACATCGCGGAAGCAATGGCGCGGATGTCGTGATCGGTCCTAAACGCAAAGCCTACGCTTAGACTGCTGGCCTTCTGGCCGCTTGGTATGCTCCCTTGGCTGCTTAGCAATGCCCTTCAGCATTGAGAGTTACCCTCGAGTTGGGACTGTAACAAGTGGACCGTATGGCGTATGTTGTGCTTGCTCATCTGGAGCGCCGATAGAATTAGTCAAGGAGATGGCCCCTTCCGCTCTTTCCCGCAGATCATAACAGAATTCGAGCGCACCTATGACAAATTAACTCTTCTGAACTCTCATCTCAGCGGTTTCCTCCTCTTAAAGTTGACTTTATTGTCACAATTTTCTCACCTGAATTTGCCTGGCCACGTTGAGCAATCTTCCCATATCGAAAGGGAACCCCAAACGAGGCACAGAATAGTAGAGAACACCCAAGAATAACACAAACAAGCATCGGTCCATCGACAACCACGTCCGCAGACGGAAGGGATCCAATTGAAGCAACTCTTCTGACGTTTCCCGCGTATCGAGAAATCATTCTTGTCTCTCCAAAACAACTAATGCCTTCTGTCATGGCGGCCGATATTCCGGTGTTGGCATCGTTTCCTGACGAAAAAGCCGAGCCGGAGTCTGGGTACGCGTCTGGACAGTCCGACTGCATATCGGAAGAAACTCCTCGACCCGAGGTCAGATTGACAATGGCCCATGTGGAATATCTCAATAAACAAATGGAATCAATGCACCCAATAGACATCCTTCGCTTTTGCAAAATCCTGTTCCCCAATTTGTACCAATCGACGGCATTTGGGTTGACTGGTCTGGCGACAATGGACATGCTCTCCAAGATCCAGGACGAAAATCCAGAGTCGAAGCCGGTTGAGCTCATCTTTCTCGATACTTTGTACCACTTCAAAGAGACCTATGAGCTGGTAGATCGGGTCAAGGCCCGCTACCCGAATGTTCCTGTCAATGTCTTCAAGCCTGACAACGCGAGCACGGTCGAGCAGTTTGAAGAAACGTACGGCCAAGAGTTGTGGGAAGTTGCGGATGAAATGTATGACTGGATCGTCAAGGTGGAACCCTTGCAGAGAGCGTACGAAGAGCTCAAGGTTACGGCTGTGCTCAATGGCCGGAGGAGATCCCAAGGCGCCGCCCGAGGTTCTATTCCTATCATCGAACTCGACGAAGAGAGAAACGTCATCAAGATCAACCCCATGGCCGCTTGGACGTTTGCCCAGGTCAACGAATACATCAGGGAGAACAATGTGCCCTATAATGCCCTTCTCGACCAAGGATACAAGTCTGTTGGAGACTGGCACTCAACGTCGCCTGTGAAAGACGGCGAGGATGAGCGTGCTGGCCGATGGAAGGGTAAAGGCAAGACCGAATGCGGCATCCACAACAAAAAATCCAGATACGCCCAGTTTGTGACCGACTTGGAGTCCAAACAGAACAGTAATGTCGTGCTGCCTGTCTAGAAGGCGGCCGACTTATCTGTGCCTCGACATCACGCAGTCCGGATGCACTTCGACGTGCTCGATGCGCCGTTCAGCTTTCCATGTTGAGGTACTTTGTGGCGGATGATGTTCCCGGCTTTTTTTAAAGTCCAGTAAAAGCAAGCGTTTGTACAGGCAGGGCAAAATCATTTGGCCCTTTGCGTTCGAAATATCATGGACACGGCGTTTGGATTGGAATTTGGGTGGTCGTTTGTCGTTTTTTCGGATAGCTGTGGCATTCCGGGCTACGTAGCACAACGTAGCAGTAGATGAACATAGAAGATGGTTTTTGACCATGATGCGCGCTTCTTGTCGCGAGTGATTGACGAAATGCTCAGAGGGATTGAAGTCCAACGCATGGCGACGTGCATGACCCATCGTCTGCTGTCGACCCCGCGCTCGACTCTGATTGGCGCACAATCTACGCAAATCGTACAGTAGCTTTACTCCGCAAGATACCACCTGACATCCACTAGCCCAGTCGATGCTCTTGAATTCTTAATCTAGACTATTCTGAAAAAGCACCGGATTGCGTCCGACTTAAGGTGCCGTGGCCGCTGGGTGTATCTAACGTTTTTTCTCCAGGACAAAGTCGACCTCATCTCATTGGATTAATGCAACATCGACGCGGGACTTCGATCCCAGAACCGTCGCCAAACTTTGCGGAAAGGAAGACCAAGATACTGAAGCAGCTGGACATCCCAGAAAGCGAATACCAGGACGCCTCCCCTAAGGGCACTGTAGATCACGGCATCAGACATCTCATTGACGAGATCAATGGGGTGGCAGGTCTAGTAACAACAAGTAGCTGCGCCGGCAGGGTGAGTGTCTTCTTGGAAGGCCGAAAGACGCCAAGAACCGTGGATGGAACAGATCCATCACGGCAGCAGATTGCTGGAGTAGGAGGCAAAGGCGCCGGCGGGACGTGGTTGTACGTATCGCATGACCCAGTTCCAGGCGACGACTGGATAGACGCTTTGGCTTTGCCGCCAGAGTCTCGCGAAAGCCACGAAGAGGAGGGACCACGATGGATTCACTTCAAGTTTGAGCCGATGGTAGGTGGTTTGCCAGATCGGACGGATGATGCTTTCCATGCGCTTTGCAGATTTTGAGTGACTGACGCGAGGGACGAAAGATACTCCACGTCCTCACTGCTTCACTCGTGCACGCACAACTTCTACTTCGGACAGCGCTTCAAGCAGGGTTTCGTGAATCAGGGGCTATCAACATCGCCTCACAAACAGAAACCTCGACCATGCCCATTGTCGCCATACGGTCCATGGGCCTCGGCTTTGAATCACTCATTGGATACGAGGACACGGACGGCACCAGACACGCCCTCGTGCCGGCATCTTATCTCCGTGTGCTCATGGACATTGGCAACAGACGCTTCGCCGAGAATGCGAGGCGCATAGAAAGATTTTCGAGCGCTTTCAGGGAGATTATGTCGGAGCCGGATGCGGTGAGAGTCAACCCGGAAGGCAGACCATGGGAAGACACGGCAGCGAGGAAAGAGCGGATGAAAGCAGAGGGCTTACGAAAACAGGCCGCCTTGAGGAAGGAACAAAATGAGAATCCCGAATCTAGTGTCTAGACATGGAGACAGACAACATTCTAGACATGGCCCTCATGCCCCATTTCCGGTCATTTGAGGCGCTCATTGATTCAGCTTAACGATGACGCGGCAACTTCAGCCAAGAACAGGGATTTGCACGGCATAACAAAGGCCGAGTTCCAAAAGTTCCATCTTGATTCAAATGATCATCGCGTGATCTCATGATTCCACGTCAAGACTTCCGGCGGCTTATTAGGTTCCGCGGTTGCAGGTTGGTTTTAAGGTGGCAGATCATTGCGATGGAAAATCCGATGGAGCAGGCCTCTCTCTCCCCACGTCAACTTAGGACTTGGAATGCGAATCGCCACGTTCATTGAGTCGGGCATGATTTTCAGAGACCCTGCACCCCCAATCCCTTTGACGCTCCTGGCACAAACGCAATGCCGCAGGCGGCGCGATGTGGTCATTACTAACTGACCAACGACGACTGCGATCCTGATGTTTGAACTGTTGAATGGAGGTAATTGCTTGCTTGTTCTTTGATGCACGCTCATCGTAATGTACATCTATGATCTCAGGCCTAGTAGCAGATCCGCGGTGCTCATGACCATGAAGACCGAACCCACAGCACTGGTGAGTCGGCCGGTTTGGCTTTCGATTTTCCGACGATCAACCTGAGACAGGCAACATCGCATGGAACCGCCGGGGAACTTTTCCATCTTTCGAAACCTTCACGATGTGACTCTATCGATCCAAGACTGCTCCAGCTTCTTTACCTCGGCCTTGAACTTCTCCACCTCCTGCCAACAATCTAGCGGCCGCCGGTCGTTATCGCGCAAACACTGAATGACTTGACTCCGAGCCGTCTTCACGTCGTCGGGCAGATCGCGCACCTGTTTCCTCTCCTCGAGTTTGCGACGCAGCTCGTCAATCTCCTTGCCGAGCGAGAAGCGAGTCAATCCTTCGTCGTCTCCCTTTTCCGAGGCGGCAATCTTCTCATGGGCGATCTGGAGGGCCTCGGACTCTTTCTTCTGCAGCTTCTTGAGCTCTTCGCCCACGCGGGCTTGCACATGCTGCTCGACCAATCTAGCGCGAGACGCATCAAACTAACGACACTGTATTAGCTCGAGGAGTTCGTGGCGACGACCCAGGCTGGGAATTTCAGCACCTCGCGACTGGATTGTAGAGAATTGACAATGTCGTGTGATACGCTGGGAGGTCCGGAGCTGCAAAACAACACAAGAGTTTAGCAAGACCGATAAGCCTTCGTCCCTCGGGTATGAATGAGACGCACGCCTTCAAGCTGAATTGATCACTGGCTTCTTGCTTGGACGCGTTTGCACCCATTCTGTTGAGCTCCAGGTCGTGGCGACTTATTCTTCACCGGTGACAACTCATGATGTGCATCGACGGGCATCTTGAAATTCCGGTTTTTCTCGGCGAATGAGCTGTCAGCCCGGTTTTGCTTTGGGTGCCTTGGGTGCCTCAGGTACACATTCGGCTGAGCCCGATAGGGGGTTGCGAGGGCAAGCCACACAGTGGCTGGAGTGAGAGGAGCGGGGCAGGAGTGGCTGCTGGTACTGGGCCGACCCTTTACTAATAGTAATACTCCGTACTCTACTCGACACTTTGTACGGAGTAGCAGTGTGCACTTTGCACTTATAAGCCTCTCATCTTCGGCATGTGTTCACTCGTAAATGCGATGTAGAGACCCCGCGGCGGTAGTGAGGCTTCCCGCGCTGCGGCTCCTCGGCTTAATCTCATCTATACCACGGAGACTTAGCATTGCGCTCAATCCCGCGCAGAAACCAAGTCTCGCCAAGTGATTGTGTGACAAGTGAATAGAGTAGGGGGCGCTTAATGGTGGCGAGTCTGCGACCAAGACGCGACACTGACTCGTATGCTTCATGGGAATCATCGAAGATCGGTCGCGTGCGTGGGCGGCAGATAGGGGGAGTTTTGATGGACTAGCGTGTCGCCTGCATGATTCCAGTCATTGACTTCATCTATCCTGATACATACTCTGGCTCGTGGCATAACTTTTCTCGCGCCTCGAAAAAAATGGCGCCCGAAGACGACCCGCTGAGCAAGTAACAAGCCATTAGTCATTCATCTGCAGAAACCTGCGGCCCGCCGCATTCTTTCTTTCCTGCTCCTTGACAGCATTGCGTCGCGGCTGTCAACTTTGCAAGCCCGGTGGTACGACAGAAGTGCAGGATTTTGGCTCCGCCCGCCCGCCGCGCTCACAAGACAGGAAACACAAAGAAGAAATCGGTCAAAGAAGCCGTATGCACGCTGTCATGCAAGATGATGTTTCACAAGGCCTCGTCCCGAATACAATGACAAGTAAAACGTTCGAAACGCACAGGAACTACGTTCCATGCTACCGGCTACACCGCACGAATTAGGTAACGACGTTTCGTCGCGTTTAAAGGTCGGCGGCAGACGTTGCAAGCACCAAGGTTGAACGAAATGGATGGCATCGGCGAGTCCTTGCATGTTGCATCGGCAAATGACCCTGGACATCCTCGCTCATTTAGAACCGAACTGGTCTTCGCCCTGGCGACAAAATCTGCGAATGTCAAGTCTTGGCTGTTTTGGGAACATT
The DNA here is from genome assembly GCA_030787035.1 of Aschersonia sp. MBC 877. Taxonomy (NCBI): domain Eukaryota; kingdom Fungi; phylum Ascomycota; class Sordariomycetes; order Hypocreales; family Clavicipitaceae; genus Aschersonia; species Aschersonia sp. MBC 877. The sequence goes on from JARJUA010000137.1 coordinate 28,430, forward strand.
ACAGGCCAACAGACACGATATTTTGGGCTTTGTTCCGAGGATACGACGGGAATGTCCACGAACCGTGCTTGTTGCCGACTTCGGCAGCCGCCTGTCATTTGGGTTCTCCGAGCCACCACGAGGCTGGATGGGGATGGGAATTACAGAATTGCGACCATGCGGCGACGGCTACTCGGCAGTTGTAAGCACCCCCTGAATCGATCGACCCTATTCACGCGCCCCATCTCAAGGAGCCACCCGCCGCCACTAAGCTACGGTGGGAAAACAAGGTTGACAGGTGGTGCGAGGCCTGATCAGCCACAGGCGCCGCATATCCTCTCTGACCCTGGCACCGCTATTCAATGACGAGGGCAGGGGCTAGTTTCAGGAGTTGGAGCCACGCCAGGCAAGCGGCAATGATTGGCCAGCTGCTGCGGATGGGAGAACATCGCGGCTGGAGAAACGTGGCAAAGAGGAACCGGCGAGCACAATTTATTATTTACTACTGCTTCGCCTCAACGCACCGACAGCCAACGAAGCACCGAGGCTCAAGTAGTGCGGCCGACAGAGAGCACCTTCCCTGTACTCCGTACCAGCAAGATCATGACAGAAGTCAGAGCCAGGGCTGGCGGCGGAGGAGCAAGGGTGTTGAGGCGAATCCAAGAGAACACTCAGAACAGTTCAGAGAAGGGAGGCGCCGAGATGAAGATCGAGATGATTGCAAAAACGTCTCATGTTTGCTCATCTTATTCTTCTGCGTGCACGAGCACGATGGCGGCACGGCCTTAGGTGACCGTGACCCTGACCAACGTGCATGATGTGAATGGACCAACCAATCTATGGCTGGGCCTGGTAACGTCAGGCAAGGCTCCTTCCACTTGTTCATCGTCCAGGCACATACAGGCTTTTTTTCAAAGGCACGAGAATGGTCCCCATTGTTTTTTCGACTGAGTCACTGAACATGTTATTGTCATTCCCTGACCCGTGTACTCCCCCCTGTTCGCTGGTTGGATGGACCTGCAGTTAGAGAGAGAAAGGGCCCAGTGCCCCGCGCCCAATCCCCTCTCCAGTTCAAGGGCAGATGCAAGACATGCCCTCCGATGTCAACACGCATCGCCTGAACCTGGCAATTTCGTTTCTCGATCCGTTGTTCCTACATACATATGTATCTGGGCGGCTGCGTCCTTTTCTTTCTTTTCTATCCCTTCATTTCGAGCGCAATTCCCCGGCCGCGCGTGCTGCTGCCCTTCCAGGCTCCAGCTCAGCTCGCCCATCACTCTCGTCGATCGTTCTTCCCGTGGCGTCCAAAAAAGTGTTTCACTTCTCGGCAGCCCACGGTCCCCGGCCAGCCAGCCAGCCATTCTCGTGTTCTACCAGCCAAATTACATTCCTCGACGTGCACGCACCCCTTCGGGCCAAGATACCGCTTCGACCTTCATCGCCAATTCGCATTTCTCTTCGCGGCTGGACCACGCATTTTTCTCGTGTTCGCGAACAGACAGTTTTTCGACCTCGGCCACGTTGTCGCCTGACGTCGTTTGTGTTCAGACGTTTCTTTCACTCAACAGCCAGCCTGATTCACTGCCTGTCGTCATTCTAACGGCTTTTGTGTCGGAAGAGCGAGGAGTTTGGCCGCCGCTCAGGCAAGCAGGGATTACTACATTTGACCTAGCATTTCTCTCACCATTCTCGGCACGCCGACAACATTGTCTGCATTTTTTTTCCCCCGTGCCGTTTTCTCTCGACTGCTCGGCCACATCTTCGGACAAAACTGCATCAAAAGGTCAATAGCCTCGTTTCTTCGAACATTCTGCACCTGTTCCGTTCCGTCTCGTCCCATCTAAACGACCGGCCTATTCTCTCGAGGGGCCTCGGCGCGGCTATCTGGGTTGCATTTGTCTGTGCCTGCGCTTGGCTGTCTCGATCTGCGCACGCTATCACACTCCCGCGTTTCGTCGCTCCCCTGCGTTAAAACGACACAGCGAATCCACCACACCACACCATCCCACCAAGGCCGCTGTGGCTTTACTCTCGTCCAGACAAAGTTGTTTCGCTCAACGTTTCGCCCGACAAATCGCCTGGCAACCTTACTCATGCCTCCCTTCTTGTCACCGTCATTCGTTTCACGCTAGGGGGAATCTCTTTGGCACGCGTCTCTATCTTGTTATTTATCTCTTTCTTCTTTTTCTTCTCTCGCTCGTTCATAATCACGTACACCTGCCCCCTTCAGTCACATTGGCTCGCTTCGTGCCTGCATGATGCAATCCAACGCTGGCTTATAACCAGAGTCGTTACATTCTGCTCGTTTGCATCACACCTCCCCTCTCCTCAGTTGTCCAACGATATAGATTGTTAAACAATCTGGGGACACATTGCGAGCGGAGGTTTTACCTCGCTGCTGAGTGAGAGCCGGGTGGATCAAACAAGCTAGAGGAGACTCTTTTCTTTTTCTCTCCAAGTTCATTGTCACATTTCATTCCTGTCATCCTATTCTCAAATCTTTCCTTTTGACGATACTGTCTCCCCCGTCCTCCGTCCTCCCTCCGAACCTGCCACTCCTCCCCTGGCGCTGGATCGCCAGCCCGGAGGGTTGTGAGAATGGATCCCACAAAGACTTTAGAAGTCAGAGCACAATCTGGATTAGAGGTACAGCCCAGTTCAACAATCGCCCCGTTCTACACGGCGCTAAATGGTGTGAATCAGCCTTTGAACCTCATTTTTCGTGATGTTCTCTGGTGGACACTGGGCATAGCCGGCTTGGCCATCCTGTTTATCAGGATCATAGAGATTCTATGGGCCAAGCTTCGACAAGTGTCAGCTATGTCCGTCCCGCGTGAGAAGCAGAACTACTGGAAATATTCGCAATGGGGCTGGATGCCCGGCATGAAGAAGCATGTCATCTACGCCCCCTTATGGAATAAACGCCACAACCGAGAGATCAAGCTATCTTCAGCTATCAACGTCGGCACGCTGCCCTCACGACTGCACGCCATGATGCTTTTCGGATATTTGGGCAGCAACATCGCCTACATGTTCGTACTCGACTGGAATCAAGAGAACAAATACGCCTTATGCGCCGAACTGCGCGGCCGTTCCGGCACCCTCTCCGTGGTCAACATGGTGCCTCTGATAATATTTGCAGGTCGCAATAATCCATTGATACCGCTTCTCAAGATTAGCTTCGACACATACAACTTGTTGCATCGATGGTTGGGCCGCATCGCGGTGATTGAGGCCGTGATTCATACAGTGGCCTTTGCGATCCCGGCCGTCGCTGACAAGGGTGTAAATGTCATCCTGGGCAACATCACGAAGAGCCCCTTCCTCGGTTCCGGCTTCGTTGGCACCTGTGCATTCATCTTGCTGATGATTGCGGCCTCTTCACCCCTGCGACATGCTTTTTACGAGACATTTCTGAATCTGCACATTGTCCTCGCGCTCGTCGTATTTGGCTGCACCTGGATACACTGTGCCACTGGACACGGCGTTCTTCCTCAGCTGAGCTGGGTCATCGCCATCTTGGCCATATGGTTTGCTGACCGCTTCGCTCGATTCATGAGACTGGCCTACGCGAATTGGTCTAAACAGGGCTTCACTAACGCTTTCTGCGAAGCTCTGCCTGGCGAGGTGACCCGGGTCACCATGAACCTCCCGCGGTACTGCAACATCAGACCGGGCACACATGCTTACCTGCGTTTCGCCGGCCTCTCGTTTTGGGAGAGTCACCCCTTTTCTGTCGCATGGGTTGAGCACTCCAACGACGAAGTCCTACCTTTATCCGAAAAAGAGCCCTTGAACGGTGGTGTCGACAGGTCGCGCGCGACGACGGCCGTCACTTTCATCATCGGAGCACAGACTGGTTTCACGCGAAAACTGTTCAACAGAGCCAGTCAATCTCCCAACGGCATTCGGTTGAGAGCTGGGATGGAGGGCCCCTATGCCGGCCATCACAACCTCGACTCATACGGACACCTGGTGCTGTTTGCTGGGTCGACGGGTATCACGCACCAAATCTCATACCTCAAGCATCATCTCGAGGGATACAATGCCGGGACGGTTGCCACACGACGTGTGACGCTTGTGTGGATCATTCGGTCTTACGAGTCGCTGGAATGGGTGCGTCCCTTTATGGATGCGATTCTCAGAGTACCCAATCGCAAGGACATTTTGCGCATTCACGTCTTCGTGACGCGTCCGCTCAACCCCCGCGACATTGTTAGCTCCAGCTCGACTGTCAAGATGTTCCCGGGACGACCCAACATTCCGCTGCTGCTCATGAAAGAAGTACAGGAGCAGGTGGGCGCCATGATGGTCAGCGTGTGCGGCCCTGGTGGGCTCGCAGACGATGTGCGAAGCGCGGTACGAACTGTGCAAGGGGACACAGTGGTCGATTTTGTTGAGGAGAGTTTTACCTGGTAGTGCGGGGACGATTGAAGACGGTTTTGCATCCATGTTTAGCGTTACGTTTCTGCTTTTCTTCCACTCTTTTCGTTGTACATATTGTGAAACACATGCATCGCACAAAAGCAAGGCCTGGGAACCGGTCTTTGCGAACCCCGCCTCGTTGCGCATAGAGAGGGGGGGGGGGAATTGGCAGAGGAAGGGTGCGATCTTTGCAGGGCTATATCGCAAAGATCTGTATATCTTGTCGGCTTTTTTGGGAGGAACATGCCGCCATGTACATAACATGAGCATATCGCACATATTTGGCATTATCTGGCGACGATAGTCAGTGGCCTCATCGCGAATTCAGAAACGACTGATGGCTTCAGCTTCCGAAGACAATCTTCTGGTTTTTCTATTTGTGATTTATTGCTTGGCTGTCATGTCGTGGACAAAGGCCAAGTTGTAAGCCGGAAGTGAGACCCTTTCTTCCGTTTTTTTCCCCATCAATGTAGCCGCTGGTCCATTTTGTTCCCGTCCTATCCAAGTGTTGCCTTGGTCTACTACATAGCAAACGTGCACGTTGGCAGACTGGTCCCCCAAGTCATGTAGTGACAGACCACCTAGGTCATTTTTTGGCTCCCTCCCATGTCGCCGCCAGGTCACTCAGACTCTTGTCCGACTGGACGTCCATGTCGAGACCTCTGAAACCGTCCTCGACGACCCAGGCACGTCCTCTCTCCGGGGTGAAGAGCACCTCGCAGGCACGCCCCACGACGAGCAACCCCGGCGGTCTGCTGCCCTCTGCCTCGACGGCAGCGACAACATGGCGGAGAGTGGACCGAATGACGCGCTGGTCAGGACAGCTCGCGCGTTCGACGACGGCGCAGGGCGTGCAGTCAGGGAAATCGACCAGCTCGGCAACGAGGTCGGCGATGCGGTGCAGGGCCATGAGGAAGATGACGGTCCGGCTGGCCACGTAGGGCGGGGGGTCGGGCGGCTTGCCCTTCTTGCCGGTGCCGGTGCACACGAGCACTTGGTCAGCCACGTCCCTCTGCGTGGGGGGGATGCCGGCGAGTAAGGGCGCGGTGAGGGCGCTGGTGAGGCCGGGTAGCACGGTGACGAGACGCGCCATGCCGCGCTCGGCGAAGAAGGCGACTTCCTCGCCCCCGCGGCCGTAGATGAAGGGGTCGCCCTGCTTGAGGCGCAGGACGGTCTTGCCGGCCCGTACGGCCTGTAGGGCGGCTTCGAGGAGTTCTTGCTGCGCGAGGTCGGCGTTGCCGGGGAATTTGCGCGCGATGTGGACGGGGGTGCGGCGTGGGATGAGGGCCAGCACGGCCGAGGGGACGAGCTTGTCGGCGAGGATCACGTCGGCTGTCTGGATGGCTTTGAGGGTTGCGGTGGTGAGGAGGTCGGGGTGGCCCGGGCCGGAGCCGGCGAGGAATACCTTTCCGAGGAAGTTGGGTGCTGCGGAGGATGGTGATGAGGAGAGTGGCGGGTTGACGAGGCCGGAGTAGGCCGTCAGCAGCTTGTCGACGTCGGCGTCGGTGACGCTGGCCAGTCTGCTGAGCGGCCAGTACTCGCACATCTGGCCCAGCCAGCGCATGCGACGATTCCGCGCCACGTCTGCGTCTTGTTCTGCTGGCCCGGCCACCACCACCACCAGCTTGTTGAACAGGGCGTCCTGGTCGACCGAGTCGTCGGCGTCGGTTGGTCCCAGCGTCGGCAGGTCGTCGTGTTGGATCCGGCGCCGGACCTGACCCAGACGCGCGCACGCACCGCCCAGGTCCCTGGGCAGCGAGGCGGCAATCTCGCGCCGGATCCTTGACGCGAGCTTGCAGCCGCGGCCGTTGGTGGTGACGCCCACCTGCAGCGGCCCGTCCGTATGCGTGGACAGGAGACTGAAGGTGCACAAGTGCGGCGCATCGACGACGTTGACGGGGATTCGATTCCGACGGCACAAGTCGGCCACGTGCGTCGACAGCGACGACGCCGACGACGTGACGAAGACGGCGTCGACGACGGAGCCGATCTCTGCCCTTCCGAGCGTGAAGAGGTGCGAGTCCTCAAAGGCCTCCTGGCGCCATGTGACGAGGCCGTCGTCGATTCTGGACTGCAGCGCGTAGTGCAGCGTTGATGTGGGCGGTGCGACGAGGATGGGCTTCGCGCCAGCGGCGAGAGACTGCGTGCACCGCGCCGACGCGAGCGGGTTGGTGCCGACGATGAGGTGGATGTGGCCGCGGGCGTTGACGCCGACGAGCATCGAGTTGTGCCGCCCGTCGTCGTCGTCGTCGTTGCCGCCGCCCATCATCGCGGAAGGATGGCGGCAGAGGCAGGATAAGGGGGACGAGGACGGTAATGGAGGACTGAGGCCAGAGGTGAACTGCCGACGAGCCGGCGTTTTAAGAAACATGATACACTGGTGGGCGGCCGACTCCCGCGCAGCATGGCTCTTTGCCCATACACGCCAAAGTTGACGCCATTTTCGAAATTCTGGATTGGACCCCGCTCGTCGGACTAGTTAGTGAGAGGACGGACCGTGTTCGGGTCGTCGGCCTTGGGGCCGATAACGAGGCCCTCTTATCTTGGCCGAGTCGATGATCGGGCGCCACCGAGCCAGTGGTATCAGCATGGCGGCAGCCTTGCCCAGTCCAACCCATCTACGACCGATGCATGCTGGCAATCTCGATGCCTTCATTTCACATGTTCATAGACGGCGGCGTGTGGTCACAGTGGATGATGGCCTTGTGAGCAAGGCATGATCTGCCCCTCCGGAATGGTCAGTCAGCCGCCGATGGAAGATGGCCTGCCTTCCTGGCACATGCCCGGATAGTTCACGTGATAAGATAAGAGTCTTCGTGGATACAGAGTACTTTCACAGGTTCGCGATATCCGTAATAGAGGCTCTGTTATGGGGCATCCTTATTACTTGGAATCCTTGTCGATATAATACTAGCCTAGTAGGTCAGGATTTACTGCGATGAGAAGCGGGGGGCCGTCATATTGGATATCAAGAATGCCATATCAAAGAATAGGATCTGATTGCCGCGCGCGTGGGTCGGTGTCTTCGCCTGCATCGTGCCGTGTGACTGTAGCTAAAGACGGAAGTCTGTAACCTGACTTCTGCCATTTTCCGCACGGCATCGATTGGATACCTCACACCATGAATGTTCGCGAATCAATCGATAGTATGCAAGTCTAGGACCCTTCCCCGCCGATAACACGTTTGTCACGTGGCACTGCTGACATCAAGCCTTGAGATTGTCATTTTCACGTACATCGTGAAAGGGAAGTAACGAGCTCCACGATACTGTTTTCAGCGCTCGTTATCGCCTTTCTCTCGCTCGCGCTCTCAATGTCGCACATGATAGCCACGAGACTTTCCTATGATCTAATCGGCCATATCCCTGAGCAATCACGTGTGACACTCACAAACAGTCCCGCCCGCGCTTGCCTTGCCTGCCCAGGAATCCGAGTCTTGACCCGTTTTGACGCCCTTTATTTGGACCTTCAAGCTTGGAATTTCGTGGCACGTCTGCCAAAAGTGGAAATTCGGTGGGTGGCCGAATGTATTTGGCCAATGGCAGGTAGCTGCGGGATGAATGTCTCACCTGCTGGCCTACCAACCGGTATTTTCTATTGACATTAACAGGGGGATTCACAATAACAACAACAACAGTAATAATGGTATAACTAGCAGGTACGCTACGATGGTTCGGGCACTGTTCTTAAAGCTATTCACACTAACCAAAATGACTCGTGGCAAGGAATTGACGCCGCAGCTACGATCAAGGCTCTGTGAGCTAAAATCGCAGGGTTTATCCTTCCGAAAAATTCAACGATTATATCCAATGATTCCTTTAAGCACGATTCGGTACACAGTTCAACAAGAAAACGCCCGCCAAGACTGTGTATCACTTCCTCGGTCAGGGAGGTCACGAATCCTCTCGGAAGACGACCGGGACCGTCTGTACGAGCTGATCATCACAAGCCCGCAAATTCAACGCTCTGAACTTCTTAAATCAGTTGACTATAAAGTCAGCCCTCGAACCCTACGAAAGCTTCTACAGGATATGAATCTTCGAAAGTAGAAGCTAAAAAATCGACCGTTTCTCACACAACGCGCAGGAAGAAGGCTCGCCTGGGCTCACAGAAATCGTACGACAAATTAAGGGTTTGCAAAACAACAGGCATTCGACCGGAATTTTCCTTCACGAGGCCCTCTAGGCAAATTGAAGCTCGCGATGTGCAACTAATCGCGAAGAAAGACGGTCTTGGTCAGATGTTTTGGTCGATATTTTCGTACCATCGTCGATGTGGATTGATTCCTTTAAATAGTTAGATTAATTGATTCATAATACGTGACATCTACGAGTCTTCTTTTACCTACATAATTCTGGTGCGGAGGAGGAGGGGAAATGGGCCGCTGCTCTTCGCGCCTTGGGCCATGAGGAACGTCAACTTTTTCAAACTTTGGATGCTGAGAAAAATACTTTGGGTATCCTCCAAGATGTCCTGGCAGCCACAAATTGAAAGAAAGAGGAGTTGATGAAGCAGAGGAGAAAGGTCAAGATCAACGGTCGAGAGATTTTCGTTCGTCATGTGCTGCAAAAGTTATCTACCTGGGTCACGACTTTCATGGTAAGTCGCCCTAGGCATTTGCACCAGCTCTGCGGCCAGCCCGTGTTGCTGACGCATGCGATCTCTATGTCCAGGGCGTGGGCGATTTTATTGTTCAGTGCGATCCTGTGCATGCGGCGCTGCCCTGGGCTGCGGTACGCTTTGTGTTACAGGTGGCCGTGAACGATTTTGACATGTACGACCTTCCTCTTTCTGCCATAGAACGTCTGGCCAACTACATCACAATCTCTCGCATTCTTGAAATGCAAAATCTTCAGCCTAAGCATCAACGGTAGGCGCATTCGACCACCCAACACTGACGTTGAAGATGACCTGACATATTTCTTTCACTTAGTCTTCAGGCTTATCCCCGGCTTTCCAAAGCAGTAGAGACTCTCTACACAAATGTTCTCAAGTTCCTAGGATACTTGCTCCGGTACTTCGCTTCAGGCACCATTGCGCGACATCTCAAGAGCGTAGTTGTGTCAAAGAAAGACATTGAATCCAAGTTTCAGCCCATTGAAGAGGAATGGCGCCGAGTTCACGAGCTATCTATTTCTGCGACTGCGGAAACGACCCTTGATTCTCTTGGACGTACATAGATTGAAACTGGATCGTGTTGGTGTTGGCACGTTCCGCGGGCAGGTGCGACCCGCTCGATCGCGACCAACCAAATTCCGACAGTCTGGGCCTGTGTGTCGATGAACAATCTGCAGGGCACAAACTGCTGCAGATGCCTGAACGAAGGGGAGAAATATCGTCTTTTTTCATTCAGGACAGTCCACGGAGGGAGTTGACTGGGCAGACGGTGGATTGATTGAATGATGAGTGGGGAGGTGCCTCTGTCGCGATTCGACGGTCCGTCTCTGGCGCGATTGGCCGGCTGTCTTCATCTACAATCACATTCAGACCAGCATTGTCGGACAGCAGACAATGGAGGAAACATCGATCCTGGCCAAGTTCGATGACTTGGTCAAGTCTCATGTCGTTCTGTTCGATGAGAACCAGGCCGTCGTCAGCCACCGTGATGGGTCACTCGAGGTAGGCTCCCACTCTCCCCCCCTCGTTCCATCTTCATGATCCTCCTCATGCTTCCCGTCCCCCCCGCACCGAACAAGCATACATACACGCAAACATCAATAGAAGTGAAAGCCTGAACATCAGTCCGGTTGTAGTTCCACTTCATCGTCTCCCCTGCTCTCACCGAGAAGCCCCTCGCGCCTCAACAACCGCAGGACCACAACCCCCAAGCAGGCAGCGACATCGACACCACCGGCTTCGTCATCGGCCACATGGCAACACACCTCCTCGTGGCCAACAAGTTCGCCTACGGCCGGCCTCACCTGCTGCTCATGACCCGTGACGGCTTCCGGAGACAATTCGAGCCCCTCGATCAAGAGGACATCAACGCCGTCTGGGCCGCCCTCACAGATAAGCTTTCCCAGGACTACGTGGCCTTTTACAACTGCGGTCGAGATGCTGGCTGCAGTCGTCTGCACAAGCACATGCAGCTGATGCCCAAGCCGGCGCACAGCTTTGCGGATTTTCTTGACGCTGATGGTGTAGACGGTGTGAGGGCCCCAGAGGTCCCGTTTCGCTGGTTCTATGAGCGTCTGGATGCTGAGTCCATGGGCGCTGATGAGGTCAAGAACGTGTACGAGGGGCTGCTGAGCCAGGCTGTGCATGTTGGACACGCTCTTGCTGAGCATGCTGGCGCGGCGCCAGAAGGCGCGGCTTGCCCGCATAACGTGATACTTACGAGGCAATGGATCATCGTCATCCCCAGGCGCAAGGCGGCCATGGAGAACGCAGGCGGAGCCAATGCCTTGGGCATGTTGGGAGTGATCGCTGTTGTCACAGAGCAGGAAGTGGACAACTGGGTCCGGGTTGGACTGACCAAGGCCTTGGGGGAGCTTGGAGTGCCCGAGTAGAGACGTGTGTGGCGTGAAGCCAGCTAGCTATGCTGTGCGGATATCTGAGGAGAGCACCATGCGCTATGATCTTATAGAATAGAATACAAAGATATGAGACATGCTGATAGAGAAAGGGCGTCGCCCCCCCCATCATGACCTGCAAACATCACGGCGTGTTTTTGCGACTGTCTTCAAGCTCAGCCAACTCTGTCTCGACCTCTTCATCGAGCTCTTTGTCGAGAGCAGCTTCCACCCTGGCCTCCGCATCCAGTAGCTCTCTCATCAGATCTCGCTGTTGGGCAGCTTTGCCTTTTGGGGCTCTGTCTTTGAGCGCTTTCAGCTGACCCGCTGACGAACCGTCTTCTTCCATCGACGAGTCATTGTTCCTTGACTTCTTGGCGCCAGCCGCAGATCGCTCACGAGACCTGTCCGTCCCGCTGCCGGTCCGAACACTGCGCAACACCCTCGTCTTGGCTCCCAACGCCCACGAGTCTCCCCATCTCGATTTCCTGGCATCGTGAAACGCCAACCTGCTGAAGCTTTTGGGTACCGTCCATCGTTCGATCGTCCCTTCAGCCGTGCACACGTCTAGAGTCACATGGCCCTTGCGCTTGAGCGGCGGCAGGACCAAGCGTGGCAGCGTCTGCATATCAGGGGGATGCTCGGCGTTTTCGTACCCGAGGAACGCTTGCTGCGTCGCTTCCGCGCCCGTGGCCGTGCTGGTCTTGGGCACGCCTCTCCGCACCGCAATGTAGCTGAACTCGACCTCTCCCTGGTTGTTTCCCTGCTTGCCGAGCACTTGCGAGTAGAATTGCGGTTGTACGAAACGCTGGCTGAAATGACAATAGTCTTTCCGGCCTTTGCTCTTTCCAGCCTCTTTGTACATGGGACATGTGCCGTGCCCTGGGCATGGGGCAATAATGTGGCCGTCCTCCCGTTCGCGATGAAAAGCTGGATTGAACTCCTCTGGGCGCAGATCAGGCTCTCCGGTTTGCGGATGAAGAAATTGCTTGAGGATCGTGTCGCGCACTTGGGCAACAGCTTCGAAACCTCGAGGGTGACCCTTTTCAACGACGATCAGAACGCCGCCATCCTTGTTGAGGAGACTCCACAGATTATTCAAGATCGCCTGTCGGTAGTGTTCCTGTTTTTCTTTCAGGAACAAATGGGACGCGATGATGACGTCAAAAGTTTTCCTCGTCTGCGGCTTGGGGCCGGCATCTAGATGGCCGCCCTGCATTTGTCCCGAGTGCTCATAGTCGGGCAAGCGAGGCAAGAAGGTGGTGTCGTGCAGAAAAGACTTCAGGCGGTGCCGTAATCGATCGGAAGAGACTATGACCGTCTTTTTGCCGACCGGCTGCGCGCCCCTGGCATCTCCCAGCTCCTTCATCACAGCCCATTCTGCCTTCACTACTTGTTCCCAGGCGACCAAGCCGGCTCCTCCAGCGCCGGCATCCAACACACTCAATCCGCCATTCTGACCTTGTTTCAGGCGAGACTGGATCCACTGACTCCCGAGTCGCTTGCGCACCTGTCGTAAGATCGACGTGATGGAGGCATAGGCTGGTGGCAGGTAGCCAGCAAGAAATGCGTCTGCTTCGATCTCCGTCATGTGTCGTTGGTCGGGTGGTAGGCCAACTCCTCCCATCCTCCCATTCTTCATTCCCTCCAAGGTTGATGGGGATGTTGGCAGCCCTGGTCCGCCAAATGCCTGCTCTGCTGCTTGTTTGACATGCTTGACATGCGTTCGCTCTAGCTGTTCCCGGATCGGCGACGTGAACTCGTCTCGTGGGAGGAGTATCTCGACCGGGCTGCCATGATATCTTCCATCTAAAGTGTAGCGATGAAATCTTCGCATCTCTCCCAACTCCTTCTCGTCTTGTTTCTGGTCCTCCTCGGGTAGCCAATGTGGCGTATCGCCATTTGTGGCTTCTTCCTGCTCAGCAGCGGCGGAGTTCTCATCTTCGGCTATTGTCAGTCTTTGGGCAGCCTCGAAGTCTTTGGCCAGGCGTTTCAGGGCCTCATGCTCTCTTGCGTTCCTCGCAACAATGTCCACGTATTCAGGCGCTCTTTCGACAGACTCCTCATCATGACTAGAAGAGGCATCATTTTGCAATGGCAATAGCGTCTTCTCCTGCCTCTGACTGCTGTTGACTTCGTATGTCACCTCTTCAAATTGCCCGCCTTCTAGTTGTCGTAACAGAGTACCGCGATCGGTCAGTCTTGACGTTCTGGGACTCATGTCCGCGTGCATCGGTATTCCGACATCGTCTGGCTCCGTTTCCCGCAACGGAGGACCGTATAAACGCTCGTAGAGGGCAAATTCTTCCTCATTGAGATAACCACGAGGCAGGGTATCGCGAAATCGTTGCTTGGCGTCGCGTACTATCTTTTCAACATCTTCTAGAGGAGTCACAGAGGACGCAGAAGATGGAACGTCTTCAATTTGTTGAAGATGGCGCGATAGGCAAAAGCGGCGCGGAACGGCTACATTACATGATGCGCCGACAGGCTGCACAGTACTGCCCCATGATGCAGTTGCATGACGAACTCTGGAATGACCGCCACGTATTGAAGTCGGACGGAAAGAGCTGAAATATGAAGACCAATTCCCAATGCCTTTGGGTAACAGCATTTTTTGGAATCGCGTCGGGAGGAAAGTCAAAGAGAATGTGGAGGAGGTACAGCATTTTCAACACCACGCATCACGTGATCGCGATAGTCTGTAATGTCGTTTCGTTGATTGGCAGCCCACTGGTGTCTTCCAAGTCGGGGCCAAAACAGCGCCGACCTTAGGTTAAGACTTGTTTTCATAAATGTTCCAAGGGATCGTTGCTGTGAGACTCTCTTTACTGACGACATGGCTCAGCAGTCCTGCATCATACTTCTACAGGTCGGCTGTCAGGAGTTCGATAGGCGAATGGCCTACAGTCGCTAGCAATGTCCGAGTGAATAGATGTAGTTTACAGCCTCAAATTATGCAATGAAAGATGCTCGAAATATATATTCGTGGTGCATGTGCATCCGAAGCAAAAAAAATGTCAACCAACCCCTCCAGCTCATCAAATCGTCGAACTGCAATACACCAACGCCATGCCAATCTGACTTCAATCTGACTTACGATACGACAAAGAAGACTACAGGTCTGCCAGAGTTTTGAATGCAGCTCTCTGCTGTGGACGACTCGCGCCTCCAGAAGCCTTACCACTGGAACTAGATGCAGACGTTGCTCCGGGCCCTGCACTAGATGACGATGGGCGAGAAGGAGTCTTAGGCTTTTGGTTGTGAACATTGAAACTGGACCGCTCGGCAGCTAATTGACCGTCGATCTATGGCAACACTTCGTCAGCAGATGATTCTTCCGTTGAGCGGTGGCTTGACTCACCGCGAAAAAAGACACGAGATACAGTCCGATAAATGAAATGAAAAAGTTTAAAAGGCCGCCAGCGTCGAACGCAGGGAGGCGCAACGGAGGACCACGGGAAGCTGAGCCTCCTCCAAGAGTACGTCCAGGCGTCTTGAAGAGGACATCAGGCGATTTGCCGCTCCCAGCTAGTTGAACAGCCTTGGCGACAGCCTCAGACAGAGCCGTCGGATCAGCACCTTGAATCGTTTGAATGCAGGTGCTATTGTGAAAGATCTTGAAGGTCGGCATGGCAGAAACCTTATTTTGCTGAGCCACCTCGGTTTGCGAGTCAACATTGACCTTGGCAAAAGCAACTTTCTTTGGAGCAGAGTGTTGGTTGGCAAGTCGCTGGAAATGAGGAGCGATCATCTTGCAGGGGCCGCACCAGTCCGCATAGACTGAGAATCAGTGGATTAGCTTGGGTGTTCAGAGTGATGATCGCACGGCAGGGGGGGGGGCGCACAGTCTGCGACAACGACGGACGTGCCGGACAGGAGATTTCGCCATTCAGAGGCAGATTTGATATCCACAGGGCCGCTCATTTTGTTGTCGATTCTTTGTTGCCAAATCGTGAGGGACAGGTGACATGTAACATGTGACAAGAAGCTAGAGGCTTGGTGTTTGGTTGACCAACTGACATGTGGCGCATACCAAATTCGGAAGGCGGTGTTCAAGACTTTACGTCTTTCTGCCGGACGTATTCTGCTACTATCAACTTTTCTCAAAATCTCGCTCACCGACTAAGGCATCAGTCGGCTGAACCACGCAAAAAGCCTAAACTGACTTCAAATGTCTTTTCACGAGCGGAAAAACAAAGTGAGATGGTATTGAGGGCTCATGGACGAAGAAAGATGCTGATCCAGAACTCAGAAGCGAAAGACAGCTCACAATGGCCCGCCGGATCGAACCTCCTTCAAGCCTTCGGCGACGTTTGCACCGACAGAGGGCGGCAGGGACTGGACAGTCTCTGTAGCAATCCCTAGTAGCATTCTCACAAAGTCGGTAAAGTCTTGTATCCGCTGAAAAAGAAACACACAAGCCAACACTTCAACTAGTCTCGCTACTGCAGATCAGCGCATGACTGCTCCTGGCCGAATCGCTCGTGCCCTCGCCGTCTTCTCGGTCGATGAGGTCGTCGTTTTTGACGACTCGCCGCTCTCTTCCAGACCGCAGCAAACAGACACTGCTGGCTATACGGGCGACACGGATCCTTGCCATTTCCTCACGCACATTCTCTCATTTCTCGAAGCGCCACCATTCATGCGCAAGACGCTCTTCCCTCTGCATCCGAATCTGCGTATGACGGCACTCCTGCCCAGTCTGGATATGCCGCATCACCCCAACCCGAAGGAGTGGATCGCCTATCGCGAGGGCGTCACCGTGTCCGGCAAGACGAGCAATGGAGAAGGGACCCTCGTCGAGGTCGGACTGGACGAACCCGTCGAGATCGAGGAAGACATACCACCAAAGACCCGTGTGACTCTGCTCTTTCCCGAAGACCAATCACAACGCCCTGAATGTGTAGATCCGCAAGCACCGAGGACAGAGGGCGGGTACTACTGGGGGTATACCGTTCGCAAGTGCAGCTCATTGTCTTCGGTATTCACCGAGAGTCCCTACGAGGATGGATACGATGTCAGTATTGGCACTTCCGAGCGTGGCACACCCATCGCGAAAGCATTCACTGGTTCTCGCAAACCTTTGCAGTTCAGGCATATGTTAGTCGTATTTGGCGGGCCGCGTGGTTTGGAGTATGCTTCAATGAACGACGATGAACTCGCCAAGATGAACGTTCAAGGAGCCAAAACGAAGGAGCTATTTGACCATTGGGTGAATGTTTTGCCCAATCAGGGAAGCAGAACGATTCGAACCGAGGAGGCCGTCTTTATTGCTTTGACGGCCCTGAGGGATTTGTGGCATTCAACTTCATAATCAATGTCTCGTCACACCTGCAGTCCGTTTGGTCTCTCGAGGCAACATAATGAATCGCGAATATCTGTGACGATTTCTCATCAGCATTATCAAGGTGTAATCGTTTGATCTATTCCGACTAAATACCAAAGTGGACGCAACGAAGACGTCATCAGTATGTACGTCTTGCGAGACCAATGCTGTCTGAGGTCAGGCTTGATTGATATGTCCCATATGTCTTGTCCCACGACTCGACCCCAACGCCATGCCATGTTACCTTCCCACAATTCTTTGACACAATCTCAAGCAGAACAGTATAGCTCCGATTCATATACAATTGACACAGTCGTTCAACACATCAGGATCCAGTCGGTGTGTCCAGGGCCACCGTCTTCGCGAGACTCTGTGCTGCAGCTCCAACAATAGACCCCTTGCCCGCAGCTCGTTTCCGCAACACGTTCTCTATGAAGACCTCACCAGCTTTGTACGAGGATCGAACGAGGGGGCCGCTAGCACAGTAGAGGAAGCCCATGTCCATAGCCCTTTGACGCCACTTTTCAAATTCGTCGGGGGGGACATATCGCTCCACCTTGAGGTGACGCTTCGTTGGCCTCATGTACTGACCAAAAGTGACGATATCAACGTCTGCTTTGCGGAGTTCTGTATTGTCATGTTAGAAGCGAAATGGGAGTCAGCCGCAAGACATGCAATGAGGGGAAACATACGGGTGAGGGCATCCACAATCTCGTGATCCTGTTCACCTAGCCCGAGCATCATACTCGTCTTTGTGATGATGCTTTCCTTGCCACGAACGTCCTTGGCCTGTTTCAGAACCTTCAAGCTCTGCTGAAAAGTGGCCCTCCGATCACGAACGTACGGCGTCAACGCTTCCACCGTTTCCACGTTGTGCGCAAACACGTCCAGCCCGCTCTCGGCGACAATCTTCACCATGTCCAGGTTGCCCATGAAGTCACCTGTCAGTGTCTCCACCAGCAGCGATGGCCTCTTCTGTTTGATCTTCCGAATAGTCTCAGCCAAATGTCTCGCGCCACCATCGGCAAGATCGTCACGATCCACGGTCGTCAACACCACATAACCCAGCCCCCACCTGGCGAGAGCTTCTGCCGTGTGCTCCGGCTCATGAGGGTCCAGCGGTGCAGGATTACGGTTCGTCTTCACGCTGCAAAAGCGACACCCACGGGTGCACGTGTCGCCCATGAGCATTATGGTGGCGGTCGCCGCGCTTTTATCTGACCCGCCCCAGCACTCTGAGATGTTGGGACATCGGGCCTCCTCGCAGACGGTGTGAAGTCCTAGGCCGCGAAGGTCGCTTTTAATCTTCTTGAAGTTTTCGTTGCCGGCAGGAAGTGGTGTTTTCAGCCATTCCGGCAGTCTCGTGATGGTACGTTTCTTGCCCGCCGGTCCGACCTCTGCCGTGCGCAGAGAATACGCCTCTGTCGATGAGAGCTGCTGAGATGCAGCCGAATTTGGGATGAAGTCTGAGAAAGGGGCAACGGCGGAATCTTTGAAATACGTCTTGCGCCTCGGTTTCGCCGTCTGGCTGGCGGTGGTGGGCACGGTGGCAAAAGTGCGTATTGCTGATGGAGAACAAGTGAGCGCCTTTCGCATAGGAGCCTGCGCTCTCTGCAGCGAACAAGTCACGGATACCATTCTGCAAAGACAGTCGGGGGAGGAGAATAACAGGATCGTCGCTAGACGGGCGAGATCATAGTTGGGATTCGTAAGGTAGAATGGATTATGGAGGATCGTGTTTGGCGGAAATAAACACATCGGGCCGTGCTTTGGAGGAGTGCCTGGAGATTGGGAGGGTCCCAGAGTGGGTTGGTCTCCTGCACTTGGCCTGTCAGTAATCTGCTACGGTGGGCTGGGCAAAAGCGACACCATGCTAGGTACCGATGGAACCCGCCTGTACGCGGTGCGGCGCTGTATTCAACGTCTTGCGAAAACACTTGGTCCAATTAAACCAACATGAAAACAAAAGGCAGATTACACCGTCCAAAGTGCCAACGGTCAGTCTTGTTGCGTCAACCATTGGAAACTTATATGCAACAATCTCTAATGGGGTCTACGTCTGACTTTTAACATTCTAGGTTCCTGAAATCAACAACAGGTAGATTGACCGGAACCTCTGTCCCGTGCGTTACATGCTCTTCGACAGGGAGGGCTGCAGCGGATGTCATCCAGCCAGGCCGAAGTCGGCGATGCCTTGTGACGACTGTTTTGACCGCACTCATTTACGTCTCCCTATCGGCATCGCGATCTCGCATCTGTTTCCACACAAAGTTTAGCATTCTTGTCAGTTCATACACTGAGGTTGTCAATCGCAGCAGTAGCGCCATCCACCTTGGCATCACTTGGGCCGGGTGCCTTCGCAGCAGAGGCATCGACAATGGCCTTTGCCGGGTGACGAGAACCTTTATCCTTGACCTTCTTTTCCTTTTTTGGTGGCGGCGGATAGGCTTTGACGGCAACTTCTTGCCAGTCCTTGGACAACTGGTATGCCGTACGAATAGGAGCCAACAGCTCATTGAGCGCCTTGGCCACGGCCGGTTTCAGCAGTTGGGGAGTGAGCTGCGAGTTCGAGAGATTAGTCGTGCGCAATTTTGTGACCAAATGAATGAGATAGAGTCGTTCAAGACCACAAGAAACGAACCTTGTCATTCTTGTAGTCTTCGTGCATTTGCGAGATCGAGCTGTAAACCAAGGGCTCTAGGCCGTCTCGCTCACGCTCAACCTTGAACTCTCTCTTGCCGCCTTTCAACCCGGAAGCTGGCAACAAGACGAATTCTACAAACGCAAGCACGCCATTTTCTTCCACAACTTGCGGCGCAGCTACGGCCTTTTTAATTTTCTTGGCGACAACCTCTGGAGGGTCCAGCAAGTCGATTTTGCTATCTATGCATTGGTCAGCAAAGTCGAGCGCGTTAAGTCTTTCGTGATTGACTCTTACCTTGATCACTGGAACTCATCTTTCCTCCTTGAAGACCTGGAACCATTGAATTCAATAAGTGTGCGCGCTGTGTGGCGGGTAAGCGTTCTGGCATTCGTTTCGGGAACAGATCACTCGACGGTAAATGGCCTCTTACCTCCCTGTATCCAATCTTGGGTAACCAATCTTTTGCAGCAATAAACAGCTTTCTTTGGTCCAGGCCGCCGAATTGCGCATCGACGTCAAGGTACTGCTCATCGAGTACTTGCAAAATGGGGTAGAGCAAGCCGCTGAGGGGCGCATTGCTCGTTTGCTTGACAACTTCAGCGCCGGCTCTCTTGGCATCGTGTTCCGATACCAAGGAAGTCAACTTGTAAAGATCCATCACATATTCAGGGCTTTTTTGGTAGGAGCTGCCTTGCACAAAACGCAACTTGTCGGTAGGGACGCCGACCGCCTCGAGGATGGCCGTGATGACATGGCGGTAGAAATGTACGCGCTGCTCGACGAGTTCGATCGGCGCTTTCAAATTATCGAGGAATCCGTGGATATCGGCAAGTAGAATAGTGACATCGCAGCCGGCCGCAAGGAATTGAGCGATCTTGATAGCTGGGACGAAGTAGCCGCAGTGAGGGCGTCCCGTAGTAGCGGTACCTAAGACGGAAGCCCGTTCGCAATTAGTTGGGAGGTGACAAAGTATAGAAGGGGGGTTGAGCTTTGCTGTGACAAACCCCAGTATAATTTCGGATTCCTGCCTTCTGCAAGAATTGTTTGCAGTATTTCAGGGTTCAGGACCTCTGCAAGATTCTCGCTAATGACGGCGAGTCTTTCTTCCGCTGCTGTCGCCATCTCACGTTTCCGGGAAGTCTTCTGGCATGAAGAGAGCGCATGAAAGGAAAAGAAAGGTAGCGTTGGAGAGGCTGCAGCGACTTTTTTCTCTACGCTCGATTGATCTGACTCAGACGATCGTCAACCTTAAGTGCTTGGTGTTGACTCAGAGGCGCTTCCAGGGTCGGCGGGGTACCTGAGTGCCCAGTGGGGTGGGGTTTATGGCGGGGTTGTCATCGTCTCTTCCCGTCTCTTTCCTCTCCAGTCGTCTTGGGCCAGAAATTACATCGCGATAGAGTCCTGTGTCACCTCAGCTTTGTCATCAGTCCAGAGTGATTTTGATAATAGCCTCGGTGCGACCGGCGTGTCAGCTGTCGATGATCGTCGAATTGCAGACTTATGCATCAACGCGAACATCTCCGCGTTGTGCCCCACTGCAGGTATAGACAAATCAAACAGAACTGCCAAATTTCATCGTCTTTGCCAAAATTGAAGTCAAGAGACGAGTTTGCCCGACTTCTTCGCCGCTGATGGCCGAGCCGCCAATATTGCTGTTGTAACATGACAGGATGAGTCAGGCCATTAGGGGGGCTAATTCTGGCCTCGGTACAGCTGATCCGAGAATCCCGCAGAATCGAAGCAACAGCAAGGAAGCTACAGATTGATTGATTGATCCGTGCTCAGGAGCTTTGGCTACACCAAACGAAAAGAACGAGCAGAGCTGCATGTATTGTCTCGTTGCAGCAGCTCATGGCCCACTGGCCGGCGTATGAATGCACGGAGTACGGAGCAGGTGACCTTCCCTTTCTTGTAGCTTCGTCCCCGAAACTCCGTCGATAGCTTGATTCGATGACCCATGGTTTCTTTCGTCACTAGGGTTATTTCCCTGCCTGGTTGCCTTCGTAGGCCTTGGCCCCCACCAATCATCGGCGCAAACCTCTGACGTCGAATGCCGACTTCCTCGCCCATATTTGCCCTTTTCGCAACATGTGATCTTGCCAAAGACCAATCAGTGAGAGAGCCGATCTTGGTGCAGATGTCTGGCTTCCCGGCGACGAGCCCATGATCTGGGGGTCCAAAAATATCTCCAATGGGGATGTTTACAGGGGTCCATGTCGAATTGTTCCGGTCACGTCGAATGAACGGAACTTGTTTCGAAGATTCTTGCGACTCGACGCGCCCCTCGTGCTCCCGAATCTTTGACGGGCCTGTCTCGTTCATTTTAGTGGCGTTGCTTCTTTTGACGTGCGGCGTAGCGGCGGAGGCGCCCGCCGTCCCGCGCACGACATATCGCCAGAATGCAAAGACAAAAATAAAGCCGCGAATATTAGACCAAACCAACGACCACAGCCGAGTATGACGGGGTCGGTCCTCCCCACGTCGACGATGGCGACCAATCGGCACGTGGTAGAGCAGCTAGCGGGCAAATAAGGTCTGCGTCGCACCATGCCGTCCTCGGTCGTCATGTAGATGTCAAAGCATCATTGGTCGTGACATTGAAGTGGATCTCGACAGGAGCCAGCCACCGTGCAGAAAAGGGAAAAAAAAAAGAAAAGACAAGAGAGAGAGAGTCAGTGCTGTGCCGAAAGGACTACGGAGTACCGCTTTGTTTCTCCGCAGCGGGCAATAAAGGCTACAAGGCAGAAGACGCAGCCGAGGACTGCCACCTGCTAGTCGCTCCAATCGCCTCGGTAGAAAGTCGAGACGAGGCGTGAGCGTCCCGCATTCGGGGTCGAAAAGGTTTCGCTTTCCGACCCCAACATGCGTGCTTTAGTGTCATCAATCTGCAGCTCGACTGACCGTTTCTCGAAGGGGCTGCCAGCATATTACATGATAAACATGAAGGGGCTGCATCTAACCATGCTCATGGTCTTTTTTTTTTCTTCCCTGCCACCTTGACACAGCTCTGCTGTCTCATCTGCAATCTCTCCAATGTTCTCTCCCTTCTGCGCATCGTCTGCAGGCTGTCTCATCGTCGCCGTCGCCGGTCGATACGTTGATCAATACTCGCTACGATGCCGCCAGGTAATCTCCTTTCCATCGCAGCCATTGTCTTCCTCCCCCTGCATTTGATGCCGGTGTAATTCTTTGGACGTACCCAGTGAACATCTGCTGGCCGGATCCCATACTCCCTCCTTTTCAAGTCCTACGAGTCCCAGGGGTATGCTGCCTTGCTTTACCGGCCGGTTTGCTGACTCTGGACAAAGCTTCAACTCCATTGGTGGCTGCTGCCTTGGGAGGTGCGCTCGCCACGACTGCTTATTTGGATGCGAAGTTGCATATCAGCAAAGATCTTGGCACCCTGGGGCGTGTAAAACGTAGCGAACGCAACCTTGTCAATGCAAGTAAGTTTATGCACCACGACCACCCTCTTTCTCTCTTTGCATATTTCGGCTGGCTGGAGCTTACTGTGTCGCCAGTACAAAACTGTAAGGCCTCGGGCTTCTTTCTTTTCGAGAAAGAAGTCCAGCGACTTGGAAACGAGCAATGCATTTGGTCTCGACAGGGAGAATACACCTGGGCTCAGACCTACGAACATGTCTGTCAATATGGCCATTTCTTCCAGCAGCTTGGCGTGCAGCCCCGTCAATATGTCGGCGTGTACATGTACAACTCGCCGCATTTCGTCTTCTTATGGTTTGGGCTGCTCTCTATCGGCGCAGCGCCGGCCTTGATCAATTACAACCTCGCTTGTGATGCTCTCATCCACTGCATCAAAGTATCTGGCACAAAGCTCTTATTAAGCGACTCGGCAGAGGACTGTGTAAGCCGCATTAGAGCCTCAGAGGAAAAGCTGCGCAGCCTCGGCGTCAAGAATGTGGTTCTCGATGCCGCACTGAAGCATGACATCGCGCAGTTGCCTGTAGTCAGGCCCGATACAGACTGCTTCAATGACCCGTCACTAGTGCTGCCGTTTGGTCTCTTCTTTACCAGGTTTGTCGCTCGTCTTCGTCCCGCGCAACCAAGCCCTCTGACTCGTGGCGACCTTGTAGTGGTACGACCGGGCTGCCCAAAGCTGTGTCATGGAGCGCCTCCAAGCATTACGTCGCAGGCTCCTTGAAGCCGAGACCTTTTGGACAATTACCAGGCCCAGGAGGCGACAAGTCATACATCTGTATTCCCATGTATCACGGCACTGGTGGACAATCAACCATAAATGACCTGATGAACGGCATTTCCGTTGCTTTGGCACCCAGATTCTCTCTTTCCAGTTTTTGGCAAGACTGTATCGACAGCAAAGCTACCATCTTTATTTATGGTGCGTAGTGTTCTGCACGAGGCCAATGAGTGCACATGCTCACATTTTGCAGTTGGAGAAATAGCCAGATACCTCTTATCAGCTCCACCGTCGCCGAATGACCAAAAACATCGGATACGACTCGTTTGGGGAAATGGTCTCAGTCCCGAGTTGTGGCAAAGACTCCAGGTATGAGCATGCATCTCTCTTTCGCTGATACCGAAAGCACTGCTCATCCGTGTCTCGTCTCCAGGATCGCTTTGGCATATCAGAAATTGGAGAGTTCTATGGAAGCACAGAAGGACTCCTAAGTTTTCATATTCATTGCAAGAACGACTATGGAGCAGGAGCCATAGGTCACCACGGCTGGATCTTGCGGCGTCAAAACCACAATACTATAGTGCCAGTCCGAATAGATCCCGATTCAGGGGACATCTGGAAATCACCCGAAACAGGTTTTGCTCAAAGGGTACCTTACGACGAAGGAGGCGAAATCCTGGTAAAGCTGCCATCGCGCAAAGCCTGGGTCGGCTATCACGAAGCTGATCTGGCGACAAAAAAGAAGGTTCTAGAAAACGTCTTTGTCCATGGTGATGTCTATTATCGAAGTGGTGATGCCTTGCGCAGAACTGATGACGGTCACTGGTTTTTCATGGACCGACTTGGTAGGTAACCTTGCTCCGACTCCGGAAATTGACGCTGTGTCAGCGCTCACACCGCACTAGGCGATTCTTACCGCTGGAAGGGAGAAAATGTTTCCACTACTCAAGTCACACAGGCCTTTGGAAAGCACCCTGGCATCGCAGAAGCCAATGTCTATGGTGTTGAGATTCCGTCACATAACGGACGCGCTGGTTGTGCTGCCATCGCTCTGATAAGTGGCGATGCAGATACCTTCGACTGGGCAAACCTTGCTAAATCACTTCGCGGGGAGCTGCCGCCGTACGCGGTCCCCAGCTTCATCCGAGTCCGGAGTGGCGTGGGCAAGATGAGCACTAATAATCACAAACATAGCAAGGTGCAACTGCGGACGGAAGGTGTTGAGCCTCGGGCTTTAGGGACTAAAGTCGCAGGCGGCAACGATGACAATCTACTTTGGCTGCCGGCAGGGTCGCCAAAGTATGTCCCGTTTACGCAAAGCGACTGGGATAGATTGGCACAACTACGAGCCCGCATTTAGCAGAAGCGATGCGTACCCAACTTGAAGGCTGATGTCGGCTGAGCATTGCTGAAGACGCCCCCTCTTTCACCAGTGACAGCAAGCCGTCTCATCTGTCGCCTTGACTGCTAACCAGTGCGTCACATTCGATAGGGGGCCGCTATCCAGCGAAAACGACCATCGACGAAGTCTGTTCACCTGCCGCTGTGGTCGGGTTCAGATGGTTGGAGTGCCGAATCTTGATAATGCAGCTAGACTGGCACGAACTGCGATGACCACTGCCAAAAGTACGCGTATGACGGTCGATGGATGGGTCGTGAGGGCAGGTTCGGCGATTCGACAATTCCATGAAGAATGTGCTTCTTCGCACAAAGCTCGTACTGCAGGACAAGCAATGCGCTTACCCGCTGTGGCTCCTGCGTCTCGCGCATCTCAATCGTCAGTGTTGGTGCAGGAAAGAGGCGTGGACTTGATGAAGCTGCGCGGCCTGCCGGCCAATTGGGAGACGCCCTGACGCACTTCGCCCACCGGGTCCAAAAGTCTATTGGATGACTAGAGTGCTCAAGTATATATCTGAACTTCTACACCGTCTCAGTGTCAGCAAAAATACCTGTTCCTGATAGCCACAGGGCAGCTCACCCCCTTCTTGTCTGCATAGCTTCGGTGTTATACAGCAAGTGTCCGATGTGCCCCTTTCTTCATTGACTGTCGTCTCGTCCAAGCAATGGATTTTGCGAACATTTTTTTGACGCTCATCGCTGCTCGTCAATCCGTCAAAGCGCCCCAAGCCAAGAACATTGTCATACTTGACTGTCAATGACCTCATGCGATTCGACAAGTGTCGTGATAGTCAGTTGCCTGAATGGACAGATTACTCCGGGGCTAAGATAGGATTGCCTGAAATGGTCAAGCTTGTGATGGCCGGGTTTATTCTGTTGCGCAATTCCGACTCGAATGTCAGAACTCGCATCTCGATACGTTTTCAGCGATCTCAGCCTCAATTACCTTGGTGCGTCTGTCTTCCAGCTTACGTACCCGTGTCTCCATGTTTTGCGATTATTCTCTGAGTGTCTTCGTCGGTACCTTCACTTCTACGAGCGCCTTTGCCTGGGCACGATGTTCGGCAACCGTCGTATAAAGAAAGGATCTCCATTATCAAGAAACTTACTCCAGATTTCGTTTCTATCGTTCAAGCCATTTTTTTCCCGACCCTCCGTATTCATTTAGCAATCACACATCGTACACTTAGCCTTCTGCGGATTGCATTTGCACCTTTAAGACGTATTCGCATCAGCAAATACAATCTCTGCCACGTGTCAATGTTATAGTGTTCTGTCATTTGGACGGGTCTTGAAGTTCAGGCAAGAAGAGCAACGCCACTTGCTAAAAAAACCGCTCGCTCGACGTCCTGCAGGCTGAACGACCGGTGTCCTTGCCTCAACACGAGACAGAGGAAACCGAAACTACACCGAAGCCACGTGGAAGAGTCGTCGACAGGATCATCTGAGATGTGATCGTCATCGTTGACTCACAGGATACAGGATGGGCGGCTGAGTCCCAGAAGGAAGGCTCCATCGCGACTTTCGGCCTCGTCAAAATCCAAGTTTTAAATCCGGTGCTGAAGCTCAGTGGCAGTGTCTATTGGCTGAGGAATGCGCCGACGCTAAAATTGGGTGTGCTGCCTCGTGCTGACTGGTTGCAGCGAGTATGTCACTGCCGCGCGGGCAGGCCTGAATGGGGATGTCGGAGGCGAAATCAGGCGCGCCGGTTACGACGCCCTGGAGCACGTTGCCCAGTCTTGCGACCTCGCGAAAGGGCCGACTTGTACGCGCCATTTACATCGGGATAGCGCCCGAAGAAATGGCTAGTTCTGAGCCACGCGACCGACCTAGATCCTTCGCCACGTGCTATGCGTCATACAGGGGCATGAGGATGTCAGCCTCGGGTTGAGTACCTACCAGCTGCGACAATCGACGTTTGGTTTGAACTCGGACCTGACGATAGTGTAGGCCGCCCGCCTGCCTGCCTCCCCTGCCTCCCCCCCCCCCCTTCCTTTCCCCTGCTGCCATGCGCGTCGATCCCCCTGTCGGTCCGGACAATCGGCATCTGTCAGCGCCATGCATAATCTAACATAAGGTCCGACGTGACGGGAGAAAAGGAGCGCAAGGAGGGCTGGGAGCAGACTCAATTGGTGCGCATGACGAGTGGCGAAGCGGCTATTAATATGGGCTGGCAAACAATCGACTTGGTCGTTTCTGCTCACTGAAACCAGCCGTGGTTCGGTTGAGATGCCAAGAGACTCGGCGGCGGCCCGTCACATGAGAAAGCTCAAACAAGTTCAGCGGCGTTTTGGAGAGAAGAGAAAGGGGCGATGTTTATGGACAAGTGGTGCGCGTGGTTTGCCAGGTTGCCTGAATCAAATGGACCTGTTTCCGCAGAGCGAATCCTGCTTCCTCGGACGAAGAGCTCGCTTTCGTCTTTTTCTCCGTGTTGTGTCGCGCGCTTGTCGGTGTGGCCGGCAGGTGCGCCGCCCCTCCTGCTTTCCCAACCATAGGGCTGAAGCACGTGATGGACTTGATGGCTGGTCCCCGACCCCCGGGGCGTCGGTCCGCCCCGCATTTACTAGGCACAGGCAATCCGTCACTACTGCTGCAAGTTCACGAAGCGCAGATTACTTGCATCCTTGCACGATAAAGGAAAATTCGTTAAGCCCGCGAGATGACATGGGGTCTACCTCCTACACCGTGCTATGGTCACCCGTGCCCTGATTTCGCATAAGCAGGGGGGCTGTTCCTGCATTGTGCCCTCCCAGCCAACGCGGCTTCGGGCCTGTCAGTTTTGGGCTGCACCGTCGTCTGTGCTGAGAAATGCTGGACAGGAGGCTCGATTTAGGGATGGCCGGCTGGAAGGATTGAAATCCTCGTAAGGAACATCCACAGCCAGCGAGATGTTTACAGACAATAGTTTCTGGGCCCTATAGGGCATGATGGAGGGGCAGAATAAGCATATAAGGCTCGATCTGCCACTTCAGAATTTCTTGCATCTTTTTATTTTTCGTCGTGATAAATCATCTTTACAAGTCCAGTGCATACTCACTTGTAGCTGCCCTTACTCCATCGCTTTCACACGAAATATCTTACTCATCGTCGATTTGTCCCTCTGTAGAGACATACATCACAATGGTTTCAAGCAAAGCGTGGTTGGCCTTCATGGCCTACTATGCGCACGTTTACGCCTCATGCGCTCATGGCACTAGCTTAGAGCCCAGAGCCTCAGATAACGCCGTCCAGGTTGGCACATTTGGATACATCGGCTCAAAGGTACAGTTTCTTCCCTCGTCGCCATGTCTTGTTGGCCCTGCCCTCCATTTCATTTTCTCCGAGGTACTGACTCGCCTTCGCAAACAGGGTCCAACTAGATGGGCGCATCTTGATCCAAAGAACTTGTTATGCGCCAAAGGCACCAGACAGTCTCCCATAGATCTTGTCCAGGGCTCAACTCAAAACGTGCCCAGGGGTAAAGTCAAGTTGTCTGTACCCGACTTTCCTCAAGGTGCCGACTTTGAGAACCTCGGGTACACCGTCGAAGTCTTCGCGCAGGAAGGCAAGCTGTCATATGAGGGCGTCCAATATGCCTTGAAGCAGTTCCATTTCCACTTGCCCGGCGAGCACCTGCGCCACGGTGTCAGCATGGCCATGGAGCTGCACATGGTGTGGGAGAGCGATAAAGGCAACATCGCCGTCGTTGCTGCCTTTGTGGACATGCGGGGCGCTTCCAAAAAGTACCTGAAGAGGTGCACGGATGACAAGTACAAGGCTTCGTGCCTCAAGCACGTGTCGTTCAAGGAACGGCGCGACATGCAGGGTCTGAATGAAACGAGTCATGAGCTTGACGCGAGAGGTGACAACGCAAAGGACGGCAAATTTGAGGACCGGAAAGATGGGCAGTATGACCAACAGAAGAATAGTCAGCTTTGGAACGGAATCGGTCAGCAAAATTACCACAAGGATCAGCAATACGACAATGACAAGAATAGTCAACATGGCGTTCACAAAGGCGGCAAATACGAGCATGGCAAGACTGGTCAGTATGACTATAAGAAGGACGGCAAATATGATGACAACAAAAATGGTCAATATGATTATAAGAAGAACAGTCATTATGACTATAACCAACATGGTCAGCACGAATATCAGATGAAGGGCCAGTACGAACACAAAAAGGACGGCAAATATGAGCACCAGAAGCAGGGGCAATACAATTACCACTACGATGGTCAGTACGACCACCAGAAGAATAGTCAGTACGATTACAAAAAGGACGGCAAGCTTGATTACCAGCAAAACGGCCAGTACGAGCATCTGAACAAAGGCCTGTATGAATCGCAAAAAAAGAGTCAATATGGCCAGAGCCAGAACGGACTGAACAGCTACCAACACAACAGTCAACATGGCTTCCAAAATAAGGCTCAGTATGGTCAATGGGACGCACAAAAGGATCATCACAAAAATCAGCAATACAATGAGCAATATTACAACCAATACGAGCAGCAGTATGATAATCAGTACGATCACCAGCAAGTAGCTATTGACTCCCAAAAGGGGAAAGTTTCAAGACTGCTGGAGACAGTCCTCAGCCGCGTCGACCAGATCGCCAAACCAGGGACCAGGACCCGAACGCCACCGCTCATCATGTCCGAGATTGTACATCAACTTAACCAAGGCAACTGGCAAACGTAAGTTCATCACGGGGACAAAAATTTACCAATCGTTCATTTGCTAACAAGAACATAGGTACGAGGGCTCCTTGACGACGCCTCCTTGCCGTGAAGGAATCAGGTGGCTGATATCAGATCAGATGCTTTACATCGAGCCAAATACCTTCCACCAGGCTCGACGTGTCATTGGTTTCAACTCTCGATTCCCACAGGGAAAACCCGGTGAACCCAACGTCCTGTCTCCCTATACGCCCTGAGCAGAAGCTGTTTGCTCGGTGGTTTGGAGAGATTGCTTGCATGAGAAGAAGTTTTCCTAGAGACAATCGAGGGCATAGAACGGCAATGGCTAAATCATGTGTAAATTGTCTGGGCTCGAAATGTACAGAGGGGGTATCAAGAGGGAGTTCTGGACTTGGGGCAACGTGCCTTTTCCTTTGTGTATGTGCGGGGGGATCATTGTATTGTGCAATCCTGTTTTACCTTCCCATCTTTCAGCTTGAAGCGCGCATTCTATACCAAATCTACTCTTCTTCAATTGTTGCCCGCATCAGTGCAAGTCACTTGTTTTGAATGAGTGCTAGAATGGACAGCCTCTGTAGAAGAAAACCTTGCGTCCTGATTGACACATGCTGGATGATTGATGAATTCTAGAGTGCGACAGAAGTAGTATAATTTGTTGTCTTCCCTCAAGTGCCTTGAAATATGGTGAAATGTAGACTTCTGTGTCTCCATCGACATGGCGCTTACGCTAGGACTTTAGATTTTCCCAGTGAGCGCTCAAGGTGCTGTAGGAAAGCGCCCAGGGAATGTTTGCAGACATTGATACGATTGATTCTATGCTTAAATTGGTAGCCTCCACACCACTCTCAGGTGTGCCGGCAGCGTCCCGCGCCCTCCACTGGATCATCCCCGGTGTTAAACGTACATTACTCCGCGCCAAATAATTTATAATTCACTGAGGTGTGTGCCGGCTGCCACCGGCTTGGCCCCACAGTGGCTTTCCCCGGGCAGCTGTCAATTCTCATTCTGGAAGGTGCAGTCGCAAACAAGACACATTTGGCCCCCACCCCACATGACAGCAGCAGTGGGCAATCAACTTGCAGATTCCTATCGACCGGCGGTTGGCCTCCATTGCGTCCTGACGCTGCAGGTGCTCGCGCGCAGAGTTAGGCCAATATGCATGACGAATGCTGAAAATCCT
Organism: Aschersonia sp. MBC 877; assembly: GCA_030787035.1. Lineage (NCBI taxonomy): Eukaryota > Fungi > Ascomycota > Sordariomycetes > Hypocreales > Clavicipitaceae > Aschersonia > Aschersonia sp. MBC 877. The sequence continues at coordinate 58,735 of JARJUA010000137.1, forward strand.
GCCTGCGAGGATGCATGAGACTGAATGCCCGGCTGATGCAGCCTCGACACCGTGGGAGGTCATGCGCTACGCGTGACGTCACGAGTACGAAACGAGACTAAGGTAGTGTCGGTGTCGCACAGTCGAGCACGGAGAAGTCGGCAGTTTGTGCTTTTAGGTCCCAATGTCATCCTGTCTTTCGTCCCAGATTTTCCTCCTCATTTCTAACATTTTCCCACTTGCTTCTCAATGTCTCAGACTTGAACATTCTATTTAGCCATGGCCAGCAGGAAAGCGACTACGCAACGCCCGGCGCGGAGGGGCCCGTGGCCGCTACTCTTCCTCGCGGCAGCAGCGCTTCAGATTTTCCTCTTCTCCTGGGCTAGGCGCTGGCTTTTGTCTGGAGCGCCGCTTTTGACTCTGTTCATCCTGCAGGGCGATGCGTCTGGTCACCGAATTCTGCCAGGCGTTCATGTCTGGACACTGTTGGCGACGCTGAATCTGGCATACGCCTTTGCCTCGACATCGTGGCTTCTCTACGGCATATTCGCATTTCTTTGCTATCCCGGAATCTTGGTCACCTGTTTGATTCAGTTTCAGTCCGCTGGTAAGCTTGCTCGGAAAGCCATGAGACTGCTGCTCAAGAAAATGTACTTCATCGACGACAAAATCGGCGTGTTCAACATACCCGCCTTGGAAATCGATACAGATGTGGACGGCTTGATGGTGCTGCGCGGCATCACTTTCTCTCTGTCAACTTTGAGCTTCGTCGTCCACGGTGTGGACGTTGGCATCAAAATATCCGACGAGCTGCAGCTTGCCATTCGAACTGAAGTCGTGACGGTGGCGCTCTTTCGAAGCATCGAAGTTGGTGACTGTTTCGTAAATCTGAAAGGAGGTGATCACGAAAGAGAATCGTCAGCCGAGTCTGATAAAATCAGTGTTGAGAATGGAGACGCCCTCATCTTTAACGGAGGACCTGTGACACCATCCGTCTCAACGGCTGAGCCAGGACTCGATAGGATGAAGTACGAGATGACAGACGGAAGCCCGCCAGAAGACTCCTCCCGAAGCACTGCAGCAAGAGACATTGAGCAGTATCCTCTCCAAAATGCTTCGGCTGCACAACAGTATCAACGAATGCTCAACAATATTCAAGAAACATGTTTAATACGACGAGCCAGGAGGTATCTTGAGAAACTGGATCATCGTCTTGAAGCTACGCCAGATGTCGATTTCTCCGATCAGCATGCCAGCCGAGCCGCCATCTGCTCGCAGTTACACTCAAGACCATCGATACCTCACCCACCGAGCCGATCGATCAAGGTCACGACACTCCAAACCCTGCTCTCCCCACGGGCGCGACGTTTCCTGCACCGCCTGCCCATGCTCCTGCGAATGCTTTTGAACCCACTGTCCTACTTTCATCCGGTGAAGATATCTTCCATTACAGCCACTGCTTCTGGACGCTGGATCGAATCTCTTCTGGTGCAAAACATTTTTAAGGAATATAGCGAGAAAGACTCCGACTTCCAGCGACTCAAGAAGCGCATCTCCGCATGGGTCGTGGAGGCAAACTTCGCTGTTGAACTGGACAGCATCGTCGGAAATGCCCAAGTCCCTTTTCTCACGCCGTACAATATTCACTGTCAACTGGCTGCGAATGGCATGCGCGCATATCGAGCGCTGCCCAAGCAGCTTTACCTCAATCAAGTAGCCAAGTTGGGCGGTGCCGACGCAACCTTTGTGGTGCCTTCTTTTCTGCTTCCCCATCACGAGCATCTGCTCCCCTCGAAGCCGGAAACAACAGAGACGAAGTCAGACAAGGACTTGAAGAACGAAGCCGAGTCCTCTGAAGGGGAGAAAGACGAGGCAGCGGTGCAAATGTCTGTTCACACTCGTCTTCCGGCGCTCTTTGATCAAGAGCTACTGGATTTCATCGCTCTCTTGGTCAAAGCCAGCAAACTGGTCGAAATTGAGGAGACGATGAGTGATTCCAAAGATGAAGGCCACAAGTTCAGTGAGCTGCCGGGAGCTCTGAATCAGAAAGTGAAGGACAAGTTCAAAAAGGTCATCATGGCCAATGACCAATGGATCGCCAAATTGGTCGGAAAGGTGATGACGAAGTTAGAGGCGGTGCAGGGGGACGTTGGCTACAGCGGCGACTTGCCTGTGAAGTTGAAGCCATATAGGGAGACGGGATGGCTGGAGCTGGAAGGTGATAAGCTACTGCCGTGAGCAGACAGGATTTTTTTTCAACCCGGAGCATGCTTTGTGTGAGAAGATACCAAGACTGCATAGCGTCCGGATCTCCGGACTCGGAGTCGATGCACACACCAGTCGCGATACCCAGGATGAGCTTTAATAATGAATATTTCGTAATCATGTGGCAGCTACAGTGAGGTTCGAAGCCATTGCAATTGCCCTGATATTGTGTATGTGTTTGCCGCTGTACAGTACTTTATACTGCAAACAGCATCTACAAAGGACGGATATTGTCTAATGCATTATTTTTATCCTTGGTGACTAAGGTACTGTTTTGGGCGAACGCAGTGTCCTCATGTCGCCGCCATGGCTTCAAATCCATGTGTTTCGTGGGTGATTCATATTTAGATGCAAAGCAATGATATGCTTGTCAGTAGAGCAGACAACGCAACAACTATCCTGCTCATTCAGTCTCGGTCACTTTGCAAAGCGCTCGGGACGACCTTGCCAAATCCACCACTACGACTTTGACGCGAGCACCTTTACAGGTAGATTCGAGTCAGCACTGAATGTTCCCGCTTTGACTCAAGATTGTCATCCCTAGCTGAGAGGTTTATATTAGTTGAAGTCTGTTGTTTTCCAACTAGGCTTATCATGACGTCTATTGAAGACAAGGGGCGCTATGAGTAAGGGGCTGTGCCTGCCTCTGCATCGTTCCGGAGAGGATAAAAGTATGGGTGACCAGTTCCACGAGCGAGCATCCCGCAGAAGATTCTTGTCCGGAGAGAGAGAAGTCGTTCGCTCCAGATACGCTGTCTGGTTGTGGCTGCATCGAGGAGATTGATAATGGGCGAAGTTGGCATCGTTCTCAGGTAACTGATACCGTCTGATAATTGCAAGGGACTATTCAAGATTCACCGTCACGCGAGAGAAGGCACATTGCAAGTTTTTTTTTTAGAAAAAGGTTTTTTTGAATTTTGATTTGCGTTGCTAGTCTGGCCAAGACTTAGCACAGAGAGTGTGGGCAGAATAGCTGCAGGAGCAAAACATAGGAAATAGACAAAAGACAAAGGAAAAGTAAAACCAGAGCACTCAAGACCCACGATCTCTTTTAGATGGAACGACGACCTAGTGAAATCCTTTGACTGGCCCTTCCCCCCCTAGAGTTTGCTGCGCTGCGCGAGAGAAGAAATCCACAGCCGAGAGAGAGAGAGGAGACCATCGTGACTGAGATGGCTCGCGAACCGCTTAGAGCCAGATGACCTTGACGGAGGGGCTGAAGGCAGAGCAGTACTGGTTGGCGCTGTTGGACTGGCCGTTGTTGTTGTTGTTGCAGCAGACGGCGATGTTGTTGCAGGTGTTGCTGAGCTTGGAGCAGGAGTAGCCGCCGTCGCTGGCACCGTCGCCGGTTGGGGTGGCGCTGCAGCAGTAGGCAGTGGCGGAGTTGCCGCAGCTGATGGTCTGCTGGTTGCTCTGGGGGTTGAGGACGGGCTTGCTGATGGAGACGGGCTTGTTGACGGTGACGGGCTTGCTGACGATGGTCAAGGGCTGGGGAGCAGCGAGAGCGCCAGAGCCGAAAGCGGCAACGGTCATGAGGATGATGGATGAGAACTGCATGTTGGCGGTGTTGGGGTTTGAAGAAGAAGAAGAAGGAAGAGAAGAGTTGTTGTGGTTGGTGAGAGTGTTTGAAGTGGTTATTGTTGTAGTTGTTGTTGTTGTTGTTGTTGTTGTGGATGATGAGAAAAGTTTTTGATTTCGAGAGAAATCGTCCTCCTTCTTATAGAAATTTGACAACCATTCTTGACCTTGTGAGTTGAAGCCATCTGCATGTGTTCTCGTCCAAGTTGTCTTCAGCTTGGAGAGTCTCGACTCTCTGCGCCAGCGCCGCCGCACATGCCAAACTCATCGAGGCCATTCGTCTCTGCCGCCCCCGACGCAGCATCTAGCCCTCGTCAAGGAGATGCCAAAATCGCAAAGTCACGACGAGCATGGTCCTCATCGGTCCAGAGGCGTCGTGGGGACGGACGCGGTCTGGATCCCCAACGTGGCTCAGAGCTGAAGTTTTCTCTCCCCCAGACGACATGTGAGGCGGAGAGCTGGGGGAAAAGTGTCAACCTGGCAGATGTGGACATGTTCCACGCCACGAGACGCCTCGTCGCCGTTGCAGTTTTCATTAGCCAACGGAAATTGTTTGTGGGCAAGCACAGCAGCGGCCGACGGCCCGTCGGAGGTTGTCGTGTTGGGCAAAGTTTCTTTTTTTTCCCGCTGCATGTGCTTCTCCACTGGTCAAGTCTAGACCTCGCGGGGCTGAGAGGAGGTCTGGACCCAGCGCTGTGGTTCATGGGCCCGGCGGTTGTGGTCGAAGTGTTCAGCCACCAAATTCGGGTTGGCAGCTTGAGCCGTAAAATAAGCTTTTCCCGCGCAACCCACCATCTTGGCGTCGTTCGTCGAGACGGCGGCGCGGGTAAAGCCACTGGGACGGACCTACTTAAGAGCTACGGAGCAGTACACACAGACAGCAAGGGAAGAAAGATATCTTGGTCGATCGAGAAAAAAAAAAACAAAGCATCAAAGCACCAGAGCACCAAAGCACACCGTCTCTCCTATTCACTCCCATCGTCCGACTCAGACCGCACAATCCATCTATCCTCGTTGCAGAATCTTCCATCTCCTCCCTACCGCAACCATGTACGCCTCCTTGATCACACTCCTCGTCGTCCTCCTCCATGATGCAGTGTCAGCCTCACCCGCGCCCGTGCAGGAGCTGGAGGTGGCTTCCAATACGCTGGGTCGTCGTGCGCCCTCGCTCGCCGATATCCCCTTTCCCATGTTTCCCAAGCGCAACCCGGGCAGCAACAACATGGGCAATGGCAAGAACAAAGCGGCCCAAGGGGGCCAATCAGGCTCCAACTGCCCGAGCACGACAAACACAAACACGCAGAGCAACGCGTGCTCGTCCGGTGACGCCTACTGCTGTAGCAGTGATGGCAACGGCGGCCACATCTGCTCCAACACCACAGCCTGCACTACGACCATCATCTGCTGCAACAACAACAATGGTGTATGTGTTTTCCCCTTCTTGCCCGTAGCAGATGTTCCAAACACCCCCCCCCCCCCCCCTTGGACTGTGTGGCTGACTCGACTCTAGTTCCAAATCTGCATTGGTGACCTCAACTTTGCTACCTCGGTCACAATCAATATTTACCAGAAGTAGGAAGGGGGAGAGGGGGTCTTTTTTTTGGATGGATGGACGCGGATAGTATAGTCTCTTAAAGTTACTTCTTCGCCTAGTTTACACAAGCATTCACTTTCAATCTACAGTCATTATTGAGATTCGCCTCGTCCCCACACGCTTGCTCTGTGCTCGTGACATGGGGTTCTTTGTATTGCCGCAAAAGGCGCACACACCTTGTAAGCCGGGTGATTTGGCTCGCTATACTTTTCAGAGTACCTGTTAGTAAACGGAGGTAGTTGGAGCTGGCTGGTAGCTGAAAATGGGTCATTCAATAAAGTCTCTGCTCTTTGCGTGGCGCAACGGCAACCCCGAGATGGAAGCTTGGTGCTTAAGCCGTCGGCGTTCTAGCCATGTTCACGAACAGCTTTCCCCAGATCAGCGGTCGACTTTGCAGCAGGATCAGATGCCTGGTTGGTTTGGGAAACTATCGGCTTTCATCCAAGCTTAGCTGTCGAATCCAGATCTGGCCATATGAGCTGCCGACTTTTCCACAATGATCAACTATCGATTTTTCAAAGATCAGCTGTCGGCGTTGTGAAAGCTTCAAGTGTCGAATTACTCCACAAAATCAACCAAGTTATTGACTTTCCCGTATCAGCCGTAGACTCTCCAACGACATTGACTGCCGACTTTCCAGAAAACCAATTCTGACCATCCATTCACAGTCCAAACAAGTTAGTGAGTGACTGACCCAACGACATGAACTGCCGACTTCCCGACCAAGTCAACTATCGACTGTACACGAAGCCCAACTAACCGCATTGACCACAAAATCAGTCTTGGACCTGTCCGGTCGTGGCTCACACTTGAGCCCTCTACAGCATCGTCGAGCCCCCGCAAAGCCACGCTCATCTTACGATTCTGGTCTTGTTCTTCCAGACCAAGTACAGTAGAGGATTCGTCTCCCAGAACGGTTAGTAAGCTCAACCCCAAAGCGGGTTAAAATCAAAGAAACGACCAGGACCAGGGTCCCTCCCACGCCAGCAAGGTCCATGAACAGCTCAGATTGAAAAAGTAAAAAAACATGCCACGCCAACGACGGGGAAAAGTAGCTACCACGAGCATCCCCTCAAGCCCGCCACGAGCTGGAAAGAAGGCCAGACGCGATGCGTGACGCCAACGCGCCTCCCCGCAACCGACTATGCGCACCGGAGCTTCCTTTGACAAGCCGCCGCCAGGCTGAAAGGGGGGGGCTTGGCACGACAGCAGGTGCACGGGTATGATGTGGTCAGTCGGCTGATGTGCTTGATGGCAATGAGTGCACGGGTATGATGTGGTCAGTCGGCTGATGTGCTGATGGCAATGAACTTTGCTGCCGAACAGACCTTGGCCCAGAGTTGAGGGACGTCAATCGACGGGCCGCAACTCAATTGCCCAAGGCCAAGTCCACCGCGGTCAAGCAGCAAGCGCAGGCACCAATCAGAGCCCGCAGAGGCAGCCAGGCACCGCCAACTCTATTCCAAGGCGCTAGCGCGGCAGTTCTGGCCCCCCGCCGCTCCCAGCCGCCCCAATAGCGCCCGATAGTCCGTTGGAGGGGGGGGCCATGCAGTGCGGGGAGGAGGGGGAGTTGGGCGCCCCGCCAGGCTACACCGACCGTAACTGGGATCGATCTCGGCTGTCGCTGGGCGGCCAGCCGGGCTCCAGCCCCGGCCCCAGCCCCAGCCAGCCTCAGCCTCATTTGGGGCCATCCATGCACGAGGCACGTTGTCGGGCCTCGCATCCGAAGAGGAGGGCTAGTGAAATTTGGCGTCCAGACAGACAAACGGTGAAAAGAGGCTTGACGCGACCGGTCTGTCGGATCCCCAGACGCAGTGGACAAGGCGCTTGACTTTTCGGCAGTTACTTGATTTGGTATCCCCCCGCTGTTCGGGATTCACACACAGACCGTCCATCGGGCCATCGGGCTGCTTGGCGTATCGAGCTTGAACCAAGACGGGGGCCAAGACGAGGAAGTGCTTCCTCAGGTCATTTAGTCGTGAATGCCGGTCCCGACGCTGACATCTGACATCTTGACAGGATGAATTACTGCCCGTCCGGACCCATGCTTGAACCTAGACGGAACAGACGAAGAAGCCGTTCTCAGATCACTCGTCCCTGCCGGCTTCCACCTTGACAGCATCATGGATGAAAACACCAGGGCTTGGACCTTGATAGGATGAATGCAAAAACAAAGACGCTTCTTCACAAATAAGTCATTACTGCCAACACCGGGGCTTGGACCTTGATAGGATGAATAAAAGACAAGGACGCTTCTTCACAGATAAGTCATTACTGCCAACACCGACGCCCCAACCAACCAACCAACCTACACAGGATAAATGAAAAAGCGGTTCTCCAAGTCCGTCAGGTCCAGCAGGGCCACGGGCACGTCTTGTCTCGTCAACACCCTCCCCTCGTCGTCCAGCTGCTCGACCTGGCCGACGGTGAGCCGCGCCTTCTCGTCGTCGGTGAGACTGGCGGCCCAGGCTCTGCGCTCGCCGTTCCTCCGCATCAGCATGTACCGGATGAGCAGCAGCACGGCCGGCGTGCCGACCCAGCTCACGACAATCTGGCCGATCCAGGCGCCGTAGTACCGCGGCGCGTCGCGCGGCACCCAGAGCTGCGGCGCCACGAGGTTGGCCACGCTGTAGCCCACCATGAACATGACGTTGCGCGTCAGCTTCTTGGTGTAGCCAGACGTCGACGACGTCGTCCACCCCAGCGCGATGATGTACGTGTTGCCGAACGTGTGGCCCGCCAGCAGCAGACACGCCAGCAGGCCCAGCTTGTCGTGGTCCCAGTCCAGGCTGACCATGCCGATGCCCCCGGCCACGGCGGGAAGACACCAGGCGAGCGCGTGCCAGGCCAGGCCGCGAGGCCATCGTCGCAGCGCGATCGTCCCCAGGACACACACGCCGACGCCGAATCCTCCCCCCGCGGCCGCCACGAGCGTCGAGCCCAGACTCGTCACCCCCAGCGCCGACGTCAGCAGGTTCTGCTGCCCGTACGTCAGGTTGTTGGCCATCATGAGCGTCAAGGACGCGAGGCAGAACAGCCACGACACCGGGTCCGTCAGCGCCTCGCGCACCTGCGCGCCCTTGAAGTGCTTCTGCTCAATCGACCCCAGGCTCGACTCGTGCACGCGTCGAATGACGTGCACTCTCTCCTCGACGGTGAGAAAGCCCGCCCGCGTAGGATTGTCCGGGTACCGCCACCAGACGACGACGGAGAGCACCACCGACAGCCCGCCCGTGACAATCATGAACAGCTTCCAGGGCAGGACGTGGCTGCTGCCGTCGCCGTCGTCGGTCCAGAGCAGTCCGTAGGCGATCAAGGCGGCGCAGACGGGCGCGGCCGCAGACGTCGTCCACAGCACCGGCTGCAGGAATGACTGCTCCCGCCGGTCGAAGAACATGGCAATCGTCATCTCCATGGCCGGCACCACCACCGACTCGCTCGCCCCCAGCAGCACACGCAACACCACCAGCCCGCCATAGCTCGTCGCCGCGCAGTGCAGCATCACAGTGCCTCCCCACGTCAACACCAGCCCGGCCATGAACTTGCCTAGCGGCAGCTTCTGCATGGCATAGTGGCCCGGCCACAGAGCAGCAAGGTACCCTGTTTCACGCTCAGTCAGCCACGATACTATCCGTAGTCACGGCTCGACAAGACCGAGTAAGGGAGGGGGGGGCAAGTGAAAACACCACCCAACTGGCTCACCGACGTAGAAAAACGTGCCCAGATTGTTGTACTCGGCCTTGCTGATGCCTGTCTCCTCGAACAGCCCCAAGATGGCCGCATACCCCAAGGTCGATTTGTCGATCCGCCCTGTCCGTCAGCTTTCAACCTCCCAAACCACCACCCAAAGACACCACCCAGCCAGTCCACTCACAAACAGCAGCAAATTGATGGCCAGCAACAAACCCATCACATGGCGGTAGCACTTCCTGCGCAGCCGCGTCTCCCGCTCGGGGGTGAGAGGGCCCAGATCCCCATGCTGCTGCACGAAGCGAAGCGTCTCGTCGGCCTCCTTCTCGCCCACGACGGTGTGTTCCGCGGCCATGTCTCGCTTGTACGTGCTTGTATGACGCAGCGCGGGGATGTTGAGTGAGCACCGCGTATGGCCTATTCGGCCGTGCTTTGTTTCTTTTGGCCCTTCTGCCCGCCGGTTGAGCATCGCGATAGAGGGTGGATCTATTGCGTGCGGAGCGCATGCATCCTTGAGATAAGGAAATGGTGACGCACGAGCGGCCGCCGGTACTTTATTACTTTCTGCGGATGTGTGCTTCCAGCTCGCTTCTGCACGTGATTGAGGCTTCTCACTCTGTACTGTCGAGGCTGGAGGTGGTGCGCCTTTGTGTCGGCGTTCCGTGTGTTGTGTGTGCGTGTCTCTCTCTCTTGTTGTAGTTTCGTGACTGGCCGGTACGCACGCCATGACAACTTGTGTAGCGGGGCATCTAGACACCAGATGTATGCGTTCAATCATGTTTGGCGCGGCGGCATTACGGACTGATAGAGCCGAGATGAACCAAATGCCTGCGTCCGACATGTCAAGCCCGTCGTCAAAGTGTGCGTTGAACATCACATCCATCGTCTCGTCCGCACTGCACCGGGGACAAAGCCGACAAGCCGAATTTACAGCAAATCTACATTGATTATACCAGTCAACTATCTACAAGTACCACAGTAACCACCACGACGTTTTCCAAATCCAACGCCCCATCTTCCAAAATGAAGAAAGGTACCGCCACAGGCCCAAAAGCCCCGGCAAGGAAAAGAGAAAGACATCCTAAGCGGTTTCCGAAGAACTGAAGAGAATATTATGCGACACAAAGAGCCCTGGGCAAGTATGTATGATCAGCTACGACTGAAGCGGCGGGTCGCGCATGACCCCACCATGAAGCGACGTGATTGAAAGGTTGTGATCAGAACAAGTATTCCGGAGAAGAGAAGGAAGCAATGAGCTCAAATCACATGAAGGCTTCAAGGTGGCCGTCGACATGACGGAATGGGCTGGCCACAAGAAATGCAAGTGACCAGCCCATGTCCAAGTCCTGCCGGGGCGCGCGCACTGCAGCCGTGCCGAGAGAGAAGTAAAACGTAGACTCGTCGTCATCATGCATCATCATGCAGACAAGAAAGTCGGATAGACGACAACACTAGGGGCTGACGTCCGGAAGAAAAGGGAGAAGGCGGCAAGCAAGAAAGAGTACATCCGCGATGCTGACGAGGCAGACCCTTTTGTATCTTGACAGTGGAAAAAGGGCCGTTAGGGAGGGGTTGGTTACAGTTGTTCCTGGCCGACTGTAGGTTGCTCGTTCGCCAGTGTGCCACCTCCCGAACGCGTGCGGACAGAATGTTGCATCTCCTTACAACATGCCCGCCACGAGCATACCTGCAATACCCGCAAAGGCGATCCTGGTGGCGTCCAGCGCGCCGGCACTACCCACGGGAACCTGGGTGTTGACGGGAGTCGCAAAGGCGGGATTGAAGTTTGTGCCAGTGGGCAGGTGGTTTGTTCCGTTGTAGGCCCAAGTTGCAGGGGCCGAAGACAGAATCACCGTCTTGACCACCTTGAAGGTGGAGGAACAGGTGGTGGTGGAGAGGCCAACATTGACGCCGGCCGAGACGCCAGCAGAGATGGCCGCAGGAACGTTGAGAGACAAGTCGCCGTTCAACACGGCGTTTGCCTTGAGGTCGGCGACGGCGAGCGCCGGGATCATGGCGAGAACCAGGTTTTTCAGCTGCATGTTGACTGTAGAGGAGTTGTTGTTTTCTTGATTTATCGACCTCGTCGTCCTGAGAGCTTGAAAGAGCAACAAATGAAGAGAATGTCGGATCGTGAAGGAGTGACGATGCGTATAAGCAGAATATAACGGAGACTTTGCCAGCGAAGTCTTCAGCTTTGGTACAGATTGTGGTGCAGAGTAAAGAGAAAAGGAAAGAGACCAAGACAAAAAGAGGCAGCCATGAGGCCAGTAATAAGCCCCGTGGGCACGCCGAGGCAACGTCTCTGGCGGTCTGCTGTCTCTTCCGCGAAATGAGGGCGTGAAACAAGCGCCAGACTTGTCAAAGGGACGGCGGCACCACGCGGCCGATGCTCATTCAAGAAATCAAGATGAGGTGGGGGGGAGCCCGCCCCGTGGCAACCACTAGCCACTGCTCCTTCCCTCCCTGGCCAGTGGCCAGTCGCCATGCTCGGCGGCCGTGCCGTGATGCTGAGCCATCGAAATTGGCCGGTTTTGACTCTCAACTAACTCCCTGCTACATGTTCCTGCTGCTTCACTCTCTCCTCTCTGACGCTCTCAAGATGCAGCCGCCCTCGTGTCCTCACGTCGCGTGCAGATCGGGGCGTGCAACTTTTCAGCACACTTTTAAACGCACCATCGATGCTATGCCACCGCGGAGAGGGTGGTCGTGCTCGATGGCACGCTGCCGGCATGCGCATTCCTCAACGGCCACGTCGGACTCCTCCACGCACCCCCGCGAAAACACGACCACGGGGTGGAATTTGGGTTATTTGGGCAAGGAGTGCCACGTTGCGGGCATGACGGTAGGGGCACGGACTCAATATTCAGCTCGGGGCCACGAGAGCCAACCTTGTTGTGTCTTTTGTCTTCTGAGCCCAGGTCTCAGGCGCGAACCTCCCCGCGTTCCCCCTCCCTC
>JARJUA010000139.1:0-99089 GCA_030787035.1 Aschersonia sp. MBC 877
CCCCCCCCCCAAACCTAAAGAAGAGGAGAGAAACATGCGAGAACAACGGGACGGGAAAAAACAATAAGGAAAGCAAAAGGAAAAGAGAAACACCGTCATGGTGGAACATGCCGTGCACGGCAACCTTAAAGAAACTACACCGTTGTGGTGTAAGGTGGTGATGATGCGAGACGAGACAGCCACACCAACACGCACACACACACACGCGCGCGTACCGGGCCATGCCTGCGTACCATCGAGATCTGGCCGAAAGCAGGCAATCGATCGAACGAACAATGGGCAAAAAATGTTTCAAAAACACCACGCGCACGGAATAGAGTGGTTTTGCTGGCTTCCTTTAGGCGTTTCCCGTCGGGAAGGGAGCAAGGGAGTGCGCAAGTCGTTTACGATGCCCGACATACCACGCAAGAGGAAGGGAAAGAAAAAAAGATGGGATGCAAAGTATTCGGACGCTTGTCTCTTCTTGTTCGTTTTGGGGAACAAGACGCGCCAAAGATTCATTCTACCCCAGACGTAATCAATCTTTTTCATTTGGCCGTTGCATCCTTTGGGGTTTCCGATTCATTTCTGGCGATCACACCTGTCATTGCCTCGAAAAGGAGCCGCTAGCCGTGGCACAGTCTGTCACTTTCCTCAATACGACACAACGCGCAATCCCTTTCGGGACCGGCCAGAGATGCTATATTCCGTAACCGCGAAACGGCTTGTCGTGTCTGAGCGGGTGGGTAAAGTAGGAGGGGCGTGCGGCTTCTGCATCTTGCGTGTACGGAGTCGGTAGAGTAAAGTAAGTACTTTGGGGACTTGTTGTGTGCGTGAGGGCGTGGGCGCTTAAGCAAGTCCTCGGCTTTTCGTTGCGACCACCGATGAGGCGAGTCCCGCGCCCGATTGTTTCATCACAGAGAACAGTCAACAGTCAGAAAGCGAATTAATAAGCCAGGGCGACGTCATCATATAGGACCACATGCCGAAACGGGAAGATGCCCGACGCAGGTCCCAATGTGCAAGGGCATTTCCGATTCCCTGCCTTTGCCGTCACACACACACACGCACACACACACACGAATGCACCGCCTCAGCTGCAGGCATTGCAAGACATTCATGTACAATGGACCCACTGATGACCGGTTTCCTGGGACACGCAAGAAGAACGAACAGAAAGCAAACGGCTTCATCTGCGCCGCGGAGCAGCCTGGCAGGGCGTGTGCATTCCCGAAGATGCCGTGACCCGGTAAGGAAGACGTTCGCGACCCGATCGAGAACATCGACACAAGAAAAGAAAGGGAACCAGAGCTGGGACAAGGCTCTGACCTTGCCGTCTGCCATCACTTTGCAGCTGACGGCAAGGCCGTTTCACCCAAACTCCAAGACTTTGCCAGTGCTCTCCATCGTGACCGTGACCATTGAAGAAACCCACCGGTAATCCATCTATTTTTTCCCCCTTCCCCCATATGCTTCAATTAGCAATCCTTGGCAAAAATTGCCGTGGGCAGCTTGGCAAGAATCTCAGTGCCGAGCTAGGCGTTTTGTGACGTGTACGCGTTCACCGGTGCTATTAGTACGTGCCGACTTTTCCACGCCATCATGATCAGCGAGCAAGGCCATGGTCCACGTGGCGCTACTCTAAATGCTTTGATGCCTTCTCGCTGTCCGCAACAAGCGGACGCTTGGCAGACACCCGATCATTGGCTCTCCTGAACGCCATCATGACAGCCCCCCACCCCGGCCGGTGGCTTTTGTCCCCGGTTGTTGAGCTTTCGTTTCGACTTGTTGGCGATCACGGGCACATGACGATAGTAAGAACTTGTGCGGTATGCGTTGTGAGGGTGGGCGCACCTCTCGTCATCCGTCGCATATGTTCCCTGCACTTCGATGGCCCAAAATGGTACACACCAGCGAATAGAGTTTCGGGTTTCCTTTCATCAGTGCGTGACGCAGAAACACAGTTTTTTTGTGCGCTCTGCCAAGCTGACCACTGAAATCCGTTCACGCTCGTGTCGTTCATTTTTTTTCTTCCTTTTGATTTTGGCAGAGATTATGGTCTGATGAACGACGGGTGGCTTGCATTGGAAGCTGCAAGTGGAGGAGGCTTGTCGCGACGCTTGCGTTTGAAGAAAATGATAAACGAGCGAGGAAAAAGGAAAACGCAGCCATGGCCAGAACGCCAAGCTGAAATATCAACAACGTCTTTGTGCTTGTCTGGTTGTTGATGCTGCTGCTGCTAAGAGAAGGCACATGGACGCCCTCGTTCTCGCATCGCCATCCACCTCTCCGAGCGGCTGAAAATTCTAGAAAGACCCAGGGCGACCGCTGACGCAAGGGAAACGCAGAGGACAGTTTTCGTTCGATATGTTGGCCGCACAGACCTTAGCAACGGTTGTGCGTCATTGGCTGAGGTTGGGACGAACGGCCTAATCGGAACAAACGGCGTGCAGGCGGTCTGGAGAGACTACGACTTGCGAAAAAGCCATGTTTTTGAAACGACAAAAGTCAATGGGCAAACTGCGAGCAATTACTGTCGTTTGTCGATCCCGCCCGGCTCGTGCTGAGCAATCTACCCAACCGGACATATTCGTTCCTTGGCCTTGTCATTTTTGATGTGCGCCGCAAGCGCGCAGTAGACAAGCGCCTTGCCGAGGCTATACAGGGGGGGTAAGTTGAGAGCTATCCACAGACGTGAGGGTGCCTCAGATAGATTGGCTGCTGCCTCGTGATGCGAGAGAGCGAGAGCGCGATCTTCTTGCCGTTCCTGGATCTCGCAGCGACAGATGCGACGCCGAACTGTAAAACGCACAGACTGGCAGGCAGCCTATGACGACAATGGTCATTGGGGGGAAAAAAAAAAAGACGAGCTCAATTCTCTGTGAGGCGTCGTGTGATTGAATGCATCACGCGTTGAGTCGGATGATTTTCATTTCTTCTCGGCCTGGGGATCCCTTTGCCTAGGCGGGCGGCGTGGCTGCCAATGCGCGGCTGCTGTAAGGACCAAGTGGTGGTCACTGCAACGCTTTCCGTCTGGGCTTGGCATCTCCTTCTTGGCAGTTCCCAGCAGCTAGTAGACGTGCGGGGAAAACCGGCCCACAGCATGACTGGACGGTCAGTGGGAAGCGCGCGGAGAGGCCACCATCGGCCACCTGCTTCACCTCGTGCTGATAATGCTCCAAGACGTGGTCAGCTGAGGCGTCTCACGCGGGCATTCAAAATCGATGTTTGCTCGTGCCGATTAATTAAAAGTTGCGGTCAACCGGCCAAGACCACTGTCGAGGTTGGCTGCAGGCTGCAGCACATCTACCCCGGGAATGCGCGGCTGCAACGCACACCCGAGGCGTACACAAGGTCGGAAATACCGTCAGCCCCCCTCCCTCTCGTCGCCGTCGCCAAATAGTTCTGTGATGGACGTCAGCCCCGTTGCGCTGCCCATCCGGCCTTGGCCCCCCTCCCCCTCCCCGTCAACGACCTGTGCACCCACCACGCAATCCTGTCATTGCTGGACCGAGGTGCAATCAATTTGACTCAGTCTCTTACAAGGCACAATCCAGAGAGGGCGGCGCCGCCCGCAACATCTTCTGCTTTGTGTGTGGCGATATTGCCCTACTTCGAGACTGGATCCAGAAGGGAACTGGAGATTGCGTTGTCTCTGCATTGCTCTTGCTGGGCTGCATCTGTCGTCATTGAGGAGGGTCTCTCACCCGCTACGGAAGCGTTTCTTTCTTTTTCTTTGTATGTTTATCTGATCTGTCCCTTCCCCTTCTCAGGAAGCGGGATTCTAGACGTCGGCATCTTGGCAGCTGAGAACGGCACAATCGTGGGTCCTTGCCCATCTCTCGGGATCGCTCCTTATTACCAATATGAGTGTTCTTGCCAATCTTCTCAAAATCTACAGGGGCTGAGTGCGTACGGTTCACCGGCCATCGTGGTCCCGTGAGTCTGGATCGGTCAATTTTTATCCGAGGGGTCTTGCCTCGCCTCCAACCCCCCTGCCTTTCTTGGTCATTGCAGATGATTAATCTCTTTCTCAACTTGAATCTCGGAGCGACCCCCTTTCCTTTGGCCATTCTACTGACGAACGACTCATCTAATGAATCATTTTTCTTTCTCGAAAAAAAAAAGGGACTCAAAGAGTCATTTGAGCCAGTATGCGATGCTGTCAAAGATTTCTCTTGACGAGAATCGGGCCATCAATGCCATCATCGACGTGAATGAACTGCTTGACTAGTGTGTGAAAAGGCGATCCATGACTCCCGCCCGTCCGGTCCAGCCTTATCGTGTACATGGATGGTGTGCATGAATGACATGTTACAAGCTACTACGCAGCCGCATATTCCAAATTGGTGCGTTCCCAGTATCGCTGCTCTCCATCCATCAAACTGACACGAGGAGCAAAGGAAAAGGGAATAAAAAAAAGACCAAGTAATGCTGGTCGTCCGGTTGGTTGGGGCCAATTAGGTCCAATATCAACTGAGAAGTGGAAGGCTAGAAAAAGCAAAACCTACAACATTCCAGTTTACAGTGCTAGGAACGCCACTTGGGGGCGGAAAAACTGATGGTGTGCGGCACGCTCTGATTCAGGTACCTGAACCACAGTCAGGCCCAAAATCTGACGGGGCTTCTGAATAGGTATTTGAGGAGGAAAGAGAAAAAAAAAGAGAAGACCTCATATTGGCAAGCATTACTCTGACGTATCAGGGGTTTCAGGCACGATGAATATGCAAATTTGCTTCCCGGCAGAAAGTGGAGGAGCAAGATTGACGGGCCTACGCGATTGCCGTGAGCATTGAGAAGGTGACGTCTACGCGATCGTTTTCCTCTGGAGCTAGTGCTGGATTTCAGGTACCAGACGCTGTGGAGCTGAGGAAGTGTCAGCTCGCCAGGCACCATGCACGGCGAAGAGTGAGAACCAATGCGCTGCCCCATCTTTTTTTTTATTTCCCTTCGCGTTCGTGACAGACGTTGTCTTGGGCCACTTTGCCCCCTTCCTGAATGACGTTCACAAATCGAAGGACATTATGGCAAGATGATCGCACTCATGACGAGCTGTCGATGAAATCGTGACGCTTGTCGGGATTTTGCAGCTCCTTGCCATGGCTTGACCTGGCTGGGGGCGACACAAGGCCTCTCACACACACACACCGCACACCGCACACCACACACACCACACCCGCACACTCAACAGCACCACACCACACCACACCACACCACACCACACCGCATCCAATGAACAAACCAATCAGCAGCAAGGAATGGTGGTTCTGGCCGAGAGACTAACCAGGAAGAGGAAGCAAACACCCTCCCCTCTCCCTTTGTAATCGAAGCGGTCTAGGAACGTGGTGACGTTCTTGGCTGGTACCCGCCAGACAAATGTCGGAACACAAAGAGGGTTTGCGACAATTCGACACAGCCTGCTACACACGGCCCAGATAAGACCGGAAAGAGGGAGGGAAAGGGCCGGCAGGCATCTTTCCCATCCGTCTTGTTGATTTCGGCTCGTAGGCACGGCTCTGTGCTTCGTCAATCCCGGCGGAAAGCGAATTTCATCCGGGACCCGCGCCAGTCTTTGGGGGGGGTAGCGGAATCTGGTCAGCAGTTCAGGACCTCGTGACGTCGAGACTCGACAAATGAGGGGAGACGGCAAGGCCGAGGCCCAACAGATGCAGGTGATAAGATGCTCGGAGTAGTACCAACGGGGGAGCGACAGCCTAGTATGCTGGTTCCGTGGTCGTTCGTGCGTACATCACGAATGGACACCTGCACTCCGACCTGCTGACAGCAGAAAAAAGTAATTTGTGGCTCAACGATTGATATGCCGGAAATCTCCGGCCGCGCCATTGATCGAGTGGGCAGTGAAACCATAAGCTTGTCTCGGTCTCGCCATCTGCACTTTTGCTTTTAGGCGCTCGGTAAGCTTTTATTGAATGAGGCGCTCATATCGACAATCAGTGAAGCCCGGTCTGCCAAAGTCATGTTGCTGGCCGTTACCCACTGCATGCAAGGCAAATGGCAAGTGCCAGCAGCCACCATTCCCATGCGCCGTCCAACAATAGTGTCCCGGTGCTGCTAGTCAGCCTGCTGATGTCCGAGCGACCTCGGCCAACAGCTTGAAGCGGGTTACAAAAAAAAACGAGAGAGCAACCATGGTGGTCGAGGGCAGTCTCGTGTTCGCCTTCACGCACGCAACATGCACACTGTATTGACATGGGCATGCGAGTTTTCAAGATGGAGGCACAGATGCTCGTGCCTTTGCATCCTCTTGGGTCCCTGCATATTCCAAAGGATCGGCATGTATGACGGTCGCACGGAGTAATCGGAACAGTGTTGCCAGCAGCACGGTCAGCGCCAGCCAAGGGCTGCCGACGTGCCGGAATCCTGGATGCTTCGTCAGCTCAGCAAGGCACCTACCACGGTCCACGGCACCGTCGACTGAGGCCGTGGATACGCTCCGTACACGGTGACGTCTAGGGGACACAGCCGGGGGCTGGCTCAGGAACCGCGGAGCCGCCTTCGCAAAGTGCGAGGACCCACGGCTTCACAGCCTTGTTGGCTTGACCGCACCAGACAAGGGTGCCTGTGACCTGGCGTTGGTGATATCGCCGTCCACTTCAGCCTCACCACGCAACCATGCATGTTTTCTGTTTTTCCTCCTGCCTTTTGCTGGCGTAGCGTTCGAGGTTGATGGCGCCTGAGAAACACGTCGATGATGCGCCGGGCAACAAAATGCCATGTTACCGCCATGAAACGAGCAGTCTAGGCGACCAATACGACGCTGGGGAGGAAACGAAACGATCAAGAGACGGATCGGGAACGATCGTTGACAGCCACTGCGCTTGCGTCGGCAACTGTGCGCTACGTATGGCTCTGCCCGTCATCAAGCTACGTCGATATGAGAATTGTCTATTCCATAGAGTGCTACTCACTCCTGGACGGCTGTAATATGGACCGAGATTTCCTCCGTCCCTTAATGAATGAATGCTGGAACCTGTATGACTGCTACAAATTGTGCAATGGATCTCTGCACTTCTCGATCCTGCCGTTCGGAGCACCATCTCACCGACAGATTTGTCTTCTTAAGCCTCTTCTGGTTCAGCCGAAAGGTACACGTGTGTGAGTGTGTGGATAGCATAAAGTACCTATGGATGTGCGGCTCTCATTACATCACGGTAGACAAGAAACGGAAATCGACGTTTGAGTTAGAGCTTGAGGGCGACGTGTTTCAGCTTTTTGTTTTCTCTCGATCATCGTTGCCACGTAGTCCTGAGCACAACAGACCAAGTTCACCATGGCCGGAAAGGAGAAAAAAAAAAATGGTATTCTACGGAGTATTCCTCCCTCCTTTCTGTGCCTCGCCGATGCGCCTCCGATGATCGATCGAATGTGTGTGCGCAAGCGTGTATTGCGTACCTCGTCACGTCTGTGTGCTTTTTCGATCGCGCGCCGGCATCGAAGGAAGCCAGATTAAGAGAGGAAGGAGCAACGCAGGAAAAGACGAACTACGGTCTCGCTCCTTCCCAGCTGCGTACTAGTGCAGGCGTGGCGTTTCTGTGAGGTCTTGGTGGCGAGGCCCGCGACAAAACGACGTGTGAGATGGAGGGGGGGGGGTGGTGGTGGTCAGGCCAAGGACAGGTGGTGTGGGGTGGCCACAACGCCAGGCCTTGGCCCTGGCACCTGGCGAAGCTTGCAGGGATCCGGTGGGAGTCACAGCTCTTGCTCCACCTGGGCCCACCGGAGCCAAGCAAATTGACGTACCCTTGTCCGCTGCGGCGTGAAGTGGTCGAGTGGAGGTAGTGGTGGTGGTGACTGGTGAGCAGGTCGCGCCAGCTTGTCCGTACCTGCAGCAGCCAAGGCAAAAGGAGCCGGCTTATTTCTTACATAGTAGCTCTCCATTCTTGGACAATTACATATATAGATTGCTTCGCCATCCTTGGCCAACAGGATTTTCCTTTGAATGCCCTCAAACACGACCGGTCGCTTTCTTTCTTTACCTGTTCCATATACACGGCTCCCACCTCGGCCTGTAAATTTTGAATCCGTTGCAGACCTTCTGGCAGACCACAGTCGTATTCCAACACATCACTTGCTATCGACGAGAACCACGTCTCCTGTCCCGGGTCTCCCGGTGCTGACCGCTTATATACACAACTTGCCCGTCACTCCTTCTGACGAAGAGGCTTTCAACGCCTTCTCTTCTATCACAATACCTCTTCTACTTTAATTCCCTTCCAGACAAGATGCACGTTCTCGGCAGCATCGGCCACAGCTTCAGCCAACGGCGAAGTTCGCCCAAGCCACGAGATCTTCACATTCGTAAAGTCTCTTCATCAGGCTTCTCACTCGCCTCTGGCTGTTCAACATCATCATCATCAACCTCGTCAACATCCACCACTCGAGCACCATCTTCTGTCCGGACAAGAGTGTCCAACGGCTTTGACCCACTCCACTCACATCCGACCTTTCAACCACCACCGCGATTATATGACCGACCGCTCATCAGCCCCGGTTCAAATCGGCTTCCAGTGCACTCGACCTTTTATGACGACAGTCTGACAGACGAAGAGTACCTGGACGAGAAGCAGAGCATGGATGACGACTACATTGTATGCAGCGCCCAAGCATTGCATTTCTCACAACCCAAGGAGATGGTGCTGCCGCCGCATTCGAGTCCCTCGGACCACCATGACAATGAGTGTCCAGAGCCTCAAGACTATTTCACCATCCGCTTCGTCCCGCGACCAGCTCCTCCTCCCCGTTCCCGCTGGTCGGATTCTACCATCCAGACCTTGGACCAAATGACACCCGGTGAGCTGTCAACTCTGGAATGCGACACCACTCCCGAAACAGAAGAGGACGTACCTCTGGACATCCCCAACTTCAGTCACAAGCGCACCGCTACGCCTCAAAGACCACCGTTGAGGTCATTGGACAGCCTCGAAGACTTCATCAAGAAAGGGGGCTGGAAACGGCGTGGCATCGTCTTCAACAGTAGCGATGCCGGTCAGTAGGCGGACTCATCTTGATCGTCACCCTATTCTCGTTATATCCACTGGCTGGATGTTTCGGTGGCATGGACCTCGCACAAACATTTCACTTCAGTTCCGTGTGCCTCTTTTCTCCACGTCGATCGAGACCTCATCTCTCTGCTCCAACTTATTCATCTACATATTTACATGTTCCCAGAAGGCTCACTGCCGACATATATCAATTGGGGATCTTCTATCGTTTCACCACATAGCATGGCGCATTTATGGATGGATTACCACGCGCAAATGCAATTTTTACGGGCCATTTGGGAACACCAGTGGTTTACTATCTAGTATATACATACTTAATATCAATATCTAGGAAAGGTGTCTACCCAAACATTGTTGTCCCATGATGTGCTCTGCAACTACGGTGATGTGTTGATGCATAGTCTGGACACATGCAAGACAATGAGCCAGACTCACCTCGGTCTTACAACAATACTAACTTCTGTTTCTTTTGGTGCTTAGTTTATCGCCGGAAGTGTGCACATGTTTGGTCCAATCTTCACTTGTCGCGACCGGGTCGGTCTTGTCGCGCTCTTCACACATAATCACTGAACCTAGCCAAGCCACCGTGTCTTCACCACCACCGACCATGGTGTCGCGCCCGCTCTATTAGCTCGAGTCGACCTAATAACGATGAGTGACAGTGATGCATGACCAAAAAAAAAAGCGTCAATTTCCCAATCCAGCATTCAGGCACGCCCCACATTCCTAACCCCAAACCCCCCGGCCGGAGTGGTCCCCTTCACAGTGATGGTCAAGAAAGACCCTGTTTTTTTTTTATTTAATATTTCGTGCACACCCCAATTGGCTTGGCAGGGACGCGGGACCGAATCGATTTCGTTCATTTCTTTTCAATGTTGCTTTTGTTTTTGAGGCCAGATGGCGCCATCGTGGGACGGTGCCTGTTTTTTCTTGGTTTCGGTGGCGCGGGGAGGGGGATGATGCTTACCCCGACCATAAGCTGGACCCTGGAAATGGGGGGATTGCCCTCTTCGTCTATTTGTTCCTTTTTTTTTGCTTCCTTTTCTGTGTGGTCCCCGCTGTTGCTATTTCTTCAGTGACGGTCCAGACTCAGGGTCTGGATCTAGTCTTGCTGACCCTTGTTTCTGGTTTCTTTTTACTAAGAGAGATTTGCAGGGTCTTTGATTTCTTTTTGGGACGAGGCTACACGGGACGAGGGGAAAGAGACGAGAGTGGCAGGAGTAAGACGGAGGATTCCAGATCCTGTGAGCGATGGGATTGATCGGCGGTCGTGTTGGACCGGTCGGGTTTGAGTATTCCGTACAGAATGAAAAGAAGAAAACGAGGCTCGCGCATGCATGTAAGCTCGGATGCGCAATTTGCCACTGATTGTCTTTTTTCCCTCGGGCGCCTTATTTAAATAGATGCCGACCTGCAGAGCGATGCTCCATTACGAAGACAGCATTGGGCGCATCACGCGTTCACAGCTGTTTGCTGAGCTGGAGCTTGGATCAGTAGCAGGGATCATGCTTGACGATACGGGCTCTGCCACGAGGGGATCGACCAGCTGTGCTGGGCTGTGCTGAGCCATATGATTGGAGTTATAAGGCGCAGACGTGGCCACGGGGACAACTTTTTTTTTTTCCCCCTCGTTACCCTACTTTTTGCTTTTGCTTGTTCCCACCTCCGCTTTCCTCGTAGTCCGTAAGCAGACACGAAGCCATTCACGAACCAGAGTAGTGCTGTGTCCGGCGCGTCTCCTTGGTAACGACCGTAAGCCCAAAAAACATAAAATCCAAAAAAAGAAAACGCCCACCGGTGCGACGCTGCCAAAGCGTTGCCCACCAGACGGTAAATTGATTACACAGTCACAAGGCTTCGCGTTATTGAGGGTTGTCGTGCCTGACCCTTTCCCACCGGCATACGCGTACCCGTGCAGATCCAGGGCACGGACCCTGGCGGTCCGCATGCGAGTGGGTGGAAGGCGACTTTGCGAATGACGTCGTGCTGCTTGCCTTGGGGAACCATCGCTCGCTGCAACGTGCAAAGATTTTGTTGCATGCTGGCTCTGACGTGGGGTATTCGTGTGCTTCATAAGGGTCGGGTTGTCAATTCAGCCGAGCTGCCGAGAAATAGCTTCCGCTTGGGACTTTGATTTTCTGCCGCACCGCCGAGAGTGTATTCTGTGCTTGCTCGGACGACTACCGGTTTGTGCCTCGGGTCCGCGGAGTCCGCGCTCGCTCAGCAAGAAGCTTGTCTGCTGTTGCGACGTGGGCACCATTTCAAGGCGTCCAGTGCTGCGCCGTCACGTGGGTTGGCGTCTTTGGTGTTGCCTCGTTGAGGTTTGTCATGGCCAAATGCGTCGACAGCCTCGGTGTTTCTCTGGTTCGAGACTTCTTACGTCCGCATTTGGATCTTCCTGTCCCATCTGGCACTTTGATCTTTGAACTCGCCTGACCAGTCATGTTCGTGAGCACTGACGCCATGACTAGTCATCCATCGACGCGTTCATCTGGTTCCGCTGCAGATGTAGTTCGCATAGCAAAGTCGCATCGTCTGCATCGCGAGCCATCGTGAGGGGTTCACAGACTTCCCTTCCCCCGTTTCTGCATCATCCACATTGTCCATGATGGATCGATGGAAGATGCCAGAGTAACTTCTCGTGAACGGTCCTTAACTTTCGGCGAACGAACGACCCCCCCCCTCCCCCGGCGGAACTGCCACTTGCCCGGAAGCGAGCTTGTCCCTAAAATCGCTCCCGTGAGCGTCAGCCTTCTCTGCACCGCGACTTTGGTGCACTCGTTCGCAGGGTATTATGGCGCGAGAGTATCTGTGTGCTGAACAGCCCGTACTTCAAGGATGTCAGGTCTTGGCGCAGCATCCCTCTGAAATGTCAGCACCCCATGGGGTACGTGTTTAGCAAACGCTGTGCTGTAAACGTTTTTCTGGGTTTCCAAAAGACTATGATTCTTCAGATTCTGGAGGCACAGTCACAGCGTTCTGGGATGTTGATGTAGTTGTCTTCGGGAGGGACGTTGCCCTTCGAGGTCGAGGCAGTGGTCGAGAATGACCCAGGGCGAGTCTTTGGCGGCTTGCGCTCTGCACACTCGTGATCCTCATGATAGCCTGTCACTGTGCCTTTCCTAGTTTTGGCCTTCGATTCCTTGTCCTTGTCCTCCTTCGGCGAATCGGCAAGCTCTTGCTTCCCCTCATTATCTTCGTCCAATGTACATGGGCAATTGAATACATTTGCACCTCTCTCCGGAGCCAGCTTCAAAGGCATGAC
The DNA here is from genome assembly GCA_030787035.1 of Aschersonia sp. MBC 877. Lineage (NCBI taxonomy): Eukaryota > Fungi > Ascomycota > Sordariomycetes > Hypocreales > Clavicipitaceae > Aschersonia > Aschersonia sp. MBC 877. The sequence goes on from JARJUA010000139.1 coordinate 12,265, forward strand.
CTCTGAGACTATTCGCTGCTTAGCTTCTTCTGACGACATCTTTCGTCATTGGCTCGCTCTTCTTTCACAAGTCTCTCCTTGGCTCATCCTCGCCTCTTGGGTTGCCCAGATCGCCTTTCTTGCCGGATGCTCGCTTGATCTTCTCAGGTGCCTTCCATTTGTTGCCCTTGACGGGATGCATGGAAAGTACATCAAAGATGTTTTTGATATCGTCTGGGACCAGCCCCTGGTGTCCGCAGGGGCTGAGCCAAAAATCGAACGCGCCGGCTGGATCTTGGTCCTTGTCATAGATGAAGTTGGCCATGTTCACAGAGAAAGAGGCCATTTCTGCCAATCCACTCACGGCGTCAGTTCTAGGGCAAAGCGACCTTGATTACAGAACTATGTAAATGCTGTTGGACTGACCTATGGCAGGTCTCAGAGGGCCCGGGACCAAGGCGCTGCCGACATCGATGAACACCTTGAGGGCGGACATGAGCATGTAGCAGCCAATCTGGCCAAGCCTCGCATCAGTAAGTGTTTTAGTTGACACGTCACATGGCTAGACCGACCTGAGCAATCATGGGCATGGCCTCTAGAACAGTAGTCATGATCTCGTTCGCAAACCAGTCATTGCAGTTGCATTCACCCTCCACGACTTGCGCTTTGGTGAGGTCATCCTTTTCCCAAGGTATGGGTTGGTCCAGAGGAAAGACGTGCACGCAGCCCCAGTTCTTCCACTGTTGGCCTTCCTTCTTCGCCCTCTCTACGACGGGGAGGCAGAATCTTTGGCACTGTTCGAGGCCGATGTAAGAGAACTCGATGTTCTGGAAGAGCTGACATTTGCCGTTGGGCGACTGGGCGTCTGCGCGCATGTCTGTGCCGGGTGGCACCTCGACAACTTTCGGGACTTCTTGAGAGGGTCGGATGTTAACTGGTACGTCGTGATGGGAGAAGTTATCTGTCCGTGTCGCAGAGACGTGAGTTGTTTGCACTTGGTCAACGGATACCGCTGCCACCGCTGTCAATGCGATGAGACCGATCACGGCCAGGCAGAGCCGCAACGAGGGCCACATCGGGGAGCTCTGAGTGACCGCTGGACCTCAAAGCTGTTCGACCAGTCAGGAAAGGCCGGCGTATATGAACGAGATGGACAGTCAAAACAAAAACAAGATGCACAGCATTCGGCTATGCAACAAGATGATGGGAAGGACTTTATATTGAAGAAGAACAAGGATTCAAGACCGTCTCCGCTGCAATGTCATCGAGGACCTCATCTGAAACTTAACGAGCGCATCGTTCCACAATGCCATGTGTCGCTGGTTGGCTCGAGCTCCTGCTTGGGGCCTACAGACGTTGATCTGGTGATGATTTCGGCAGCCACTAGTAGTGTGAGTGGACAGCTTTGCAGATGACAATGTCTTGATGCGCGGAAAGTGGTCGAGTGTACTTGAAAGAGTAGCGAGCGAAGAGTGTCCCGCTGCTCATGGTCCGTGATCACTGTTTGTAAGGCTTGGTCAGCTTCCGGCGTGACAAAGCATCAAGTCAGTATCTCGTCACATGTTTGCAAGCTTTGCGTCACTCGAGGCAGTCCGGCCTCATGGTAGAAAAAGGTATAGATATGTAGCACGGAGACCGATGTTGCAGAGCAAGCTGATGGGAAGCAAACCGTACAAGCGTCTTTGTACGCCCGTCCATGTTCTCATGCTGAACGCGACATTAAGACGGGATTCTCGATCTGTCGAGTAGTGTCAGAATTACCACCTGGCATGGGTGTGTAGTCGCGGTCTCGATATGAGCTACTTGTCACTGTTTGGCTTGCTCATGGCTCGTGGGTCAGGACACCCTTTCCCCTGAGCAAGGGCCTGTATAATTAGACGCAGTCACATGGATAACCGAGTTTGGCATGTTCGGTCTATCTCAATCGTAGCGGAAAAGATAGAATGCAAAGGCCATGTATCATCGGGCAGGGGGGTTTGATGATCAACTTCATTCGGATGGCGCAATCTTATCGCACAGTAGATCCGCCGAAAATCACGATCGAGTCTGCGTGAGGTAAGCTTCGTCAGGCGCGATCTTGGCGGGAGCCACGAGACGTCTTTTTCATTCTATTCTGTTTACTAGTGAGCCTAGGTCATCCCAAGATAATCCTGAGTTCTGTGCTGCAACTCGTACCCTGCCTTGTCCCTCCTCGTGGCAAACATTGTTGGTAACGAATCAGGTGAGCTGCGCGCTGCTGAACGGACATGATTGCCATTCCGAGTGTCAGTCTGGCTGCTTCCTCTTGGCACGCGAGGATGGAATATTGACATTCGACGGCTACGGCATGTACGGCACGTATGCAGGAGGGCATGAGCCACGCAAGGTATGCATGTCTCTCGCTGTGGTTCAAGCGTCGGCGACCTATATTTCGGTAAAATGTCGTATATACAAGGGTTCCAATCTTCATGATGCGCGACTAGCAAACTCTCCCGTCACCACAGTCGTCTTTGATAATACAGTGGCTTCTCCTCCTGGGCCAGCCTTTGGATTTCCTCCTTGATGAGCCTCCTGCGCTCCGCCCTGCTGATGGGAAGACGACTCTTGGCCAGCGGATCGGGATGGTCTACACCCCAAGACTGCTTTGCCGTATGCGCCTGTAGCGACGCCAGGATGTTCAGTTGATCCTCGGTGGCGTCCATCCGATGACCAGCCTCAGCCGGCTGCTGGGACTGATGACTCTGATCCGGCGGCGACGCGTGAGTCTCTTTCGACACGCGTTCCGCATCATCGTAGAGTTCGTACTTTTTGGCCAGACGAGCCTGCTCGTCCCTGTCGGCCTGACTCAGACCAACAACGATCGTACCATCGGGCAGAGTCGTTGCTTCGCGCTTGAAGTAGTCCGGAAGATGGGCTTTGGGGGACGGCCTGACGAGGTCGGGGCGGATGGCGGCGCGGAGGCTGTGCAGTGTGCGTTGCTGGAGCACATAGCCGCTGAAGAATAGGGCGAGTGTGAAGAGGAGGACTTTTTTGCAATTTCAGCCTCTCTGTGCTTTATTAATGGATAGGAGGAAGACAAGGCTGTACGCAACGGGGCAGGAATGCGACTCGACTGACTCACCGACACTGACGGAGGCGAGGGCCGACACCTCGGATGAGGACAGGAGTGCTTTGCGCATCGAGGCGTGGCCGACTGCTGCTAGCTCTTTTCTCCTCCTTCAATCTTGCCCTTGGAAAAAGTATAACTTCGATTTAGAATTCGACGGCCTGCTGATGGCAGCCGCATCGTTTACGCGCCTTAACCTGCAAAAGTCCCTCGCCCAATGTGACTGTCATCGGCCAACGCTCCCGTTGGCCCAGCAACAATCTTATCGCACAGTGCGGCCTTGATGAAGTTTGTCCCTTTTTCTTCCTCGCGCACCAATAGGCCAATGCATCTGACAGAAAAGAAGAAAATTCCGTGCAGTCCGACAGACCACGCACGCGCAAAATGTCAAGAAGCGACACAATTCGCGCCGATGCGCGGCAATTCCTCGACGAGCGCGGCTCCAGGGCAGCCCTCGCCCCGAACGGCCTGAATCCGGCCACCATCATGGAAAAGGCCGTCCGGGACCGCATCATCGAGTCCTACTTCTACAAGGAGCAGTGCTTCGCCCTCAACGAGGCTGACATCATAGACCGCGTCGTCGAGCACGTTTCCTTCATTGGCGGCACTCACGGAAACTCTCAGAAGCCCAGCCCTTTCCTCTGTCTGGCTTTCAAGCTGCTCGAGCTCGCCCCCGATGACGACATTCTGGAGGAGTACTTGTCCTTTGGGGGCGAGCACTTCAAATACCTGCGTGCGCTGGTCTGCTTCTATCTCCGCCTTACGAGGCAGGCTAAGGATGTGTATCTGATGTTGGAGCCGTTCCTGGAAGACAGGCGCAAGTTGAGGCGGAAAGGGCGCAACGGCACGTCGCTGACGTTTGTCGACGAGTTTGTCGACGACCTGCTGAACAAAGAGAGGGTTTGTGCAACGAGCTTGTGGAAGATGCCCAAGAGGGATGTTCTGGAAGATTTGGATGTGTTGGAGCCGCGCGTGAGCCCGTTGGGCGACTTGGAGGAGTTGCTAGAGGAGGAGGAAGAGGAGGAGGAGGAAGCAAAACACGTTGTTCACGACGACGACGACGATGACGACGACGACGACAGGCAGCACGAAAGACAAAATGGAGACACACGAAGCGACCAAGTGCAAATGGACTCGGAACGGAGCAGAACAAGATCCATGTCATCCTGAGCCCGCACGGATCGAAGTCACAAAGGTACAACCAAATATGTGCAGAGCTCTCAGCGACGACGCAGCGCCGCGAAAATCGAGCTGGTCACGAGAGAATGCACGACGGAGGTTTGCCAATGGCGAAGGGACGCAGGGGACGCTGCGCTCAGCGGCATTCCGGTCGACAGCGTGCAGTTCAGGTCGCGCTGTATGTAAAAAGTCACGATATGTTTGGCTGGCGTTCCAACACATTTGTGCTCGGACGAACGCCATGACATACCCGCCAAATGCATCTCTTGAGCAGCAGGAAGCCCCCGCGAGAAAAAAAAAAGGCCCACGCTATGCAGTCTCTATATGTGTCTTCTAAGCATCTTCTTATACCGCCATAAGAGCCTTGAGATTCTCAGCCATCTTCAGGAGCCTCACGTCATCCCAGAATTGCCCAATCAGATGCAGTCCGAAGGGCAACGCATTATCGGCCACTCTTGCCGGCACACTCACGCAAGGCAAGCCTGCCAGGCTGGCTGGAACAGTGAAGACGTCACCCATATAAGCATTCAAACTGCTCTCTGATAGGACATCATGCAGCTTCGGCGCGAAACAGGGCGTCGTCGGAGACATGATGAAGTCCACCTGCCGTGGACCCGTCTTGTCCTGCAAGCTCGTTGAAGCATCCATATCGCTGAGGTCAAACTGCACTGCCTCGTGGAGTGGATTATCAAGACGAAATACTCGGTCAAAATCGTTCCGAATCAGTCGACGCACTTTCTGTGCTTGGACAAAGTAATTGTCCATGGCTTTGGAGCTAAGGCTGTAAGTTCCGAGGAGAATGCGGCGCTTTACTTCTGCACCAAAGCCAGCACCACGGGCTTCCGAGTAGAGAGTGTGGCCTTGAGCATCGCCATGCTCTCCGCGAACACCAAAACGGACGCCGTCGTATTTGGCGAGGTTTGAGGAGGCCTCGGCGGCAGCGAGTACGTAGTATGCGCAGAGAGCCTCTTTGGTGGAAGACAAAGATATGGGCACGACGTGAACGCCTGCGGCTTCCAGTATGTTTGCGGCAGCAGCCCAGCCCTTGCGGATCAATGGATCAAGCTCCTCAATGTTGTATTCGACCGGAATGCCAATCGTGAGGCTCGACAGGTCTCCCAGTGAAGGAGGGCACGCTCTGGCGCACCTCTGTCGAGTGCTTGTCGACAGCGACGTTGGGTCGTTGGGGTCATGCTCCTCGGTCAAGCGAGTGTCAACCAGGAGCTGCAATATGGGCCTCACCTCCTGAGCCAACAATCCCACAGTATCAAGAGAGTTCGCGTAGGCAAAGACACCGTAGCGTGAGAGCATGCCATAGCTCGGCCTGTAGCCCACAGCTCCCGTGTACGAGGCTGGCAGACGAACCGAACCACCCGTGTCTGTGCCCAGGGCAAGGTCAGCATCGCCCATCATAACGGCGACTGCGCTACCTCCAGAGCTCCCTCCCGCCGAGAGCGGCGCGTCGGTCGACAGATGGCTCACGACGGGGCCGTGCATGGAGTTGGTCGAGTGCGAGCCCATGCCGAACTCGTCCATATTGGTCTTGCCCACCACCGTGGCTCCTCTCACGCGCAATTGCGTCACAATTGTGGCCTCGTAGGGTGATTGGTGCGATTGCAGAATCCTGGAAGCACATTGTGTAGGAAAGTCGGACGTTGCGATGTTGTCCTTGACAGCCAGCCTAAATGGCTTCACGCCGGGAAGAAATGGAGGAGGAGCAGCGGGCGTCGTCAAGCTTGTGCCTTCTGTGATTGAAATGAGCTAGGTGCGTACAGGTGTGCGACATTGATGATGAAAGACTGACCATGACTGACGAAGTGGTTGCAGCTCATGCTCTGCGAACGAAACAAAGACTTGGGAGGAGTGCGGCATCGAAGCGAAGGCGTTTTGCGCGGCTGCGGACCAGGCATGCCAACAAGGCAGCACGCACGAGCTGCCCTCATGATTGGTTTGGCACTGTCATGAAGAAGCTGTTCTGAGCTGGTAGCAACCTGTATTATCGTGTAGAGCTGAAATGAACATATGATGTTGACTGAACTGAGACTTGGGAGCTTATTTCCTTTACTGTCTGCCGGGTAAGCTGTAAGTAAGCTTGGCTGTTTCTCGGCCCCTGGCACGCCGAGGCCGCCGACGTCACCGTGTCCAACCAAGCTCGCGCCTTCCCATTTTTTTTCTTTCTCTCTTCTTTGTCTTCTCCCCTTCTTCGTGCGGCATAGGTCAGCGAGCGATTACTGGATTTCCAGCCCGACCCCTTTCGACAAAATGCGTTTACGTCCCTGATTTTCCTATCTTCTCGTCATTCCTTCGCCGTCCGTTGTCACGTCCACGGTCCACTCTTAGCCATGGGTAGCAAACGAGAGCTGGAAGACGTCGAGGACGGCGAGATCTCCGATCCGAGCCCTAAGCGAGCAAAGAAACACATGGGAGCCACGCCGCGACATCAACACCAGAACTCGTCAATAGATCCGACCTGGGGCCAAAAGTATGTCTTCTCTGCCCTGGAAGATGCCACCACAATTCCCTACGGCGACGAAGACGACTTCGAGGACGATGCAGATGCCATGGCTTACCTGTTATCCGTCAAGTACGTAGAAGCCCTCACTCATGTGATCAAATGTGCATATTTTCTTTGCTGAACATTGCCAACGTCCGCGGCGCGTAACAGAACAGAGATGTGAAATGCTAATCAGCAACACGACACGAGTATAGAAAAGAGGCCAATCAGATCCCACATTTGCTGATTGCGCCCAAAGTCCAGATCGGGCCCCAGCTTCCGTCCGATCTGCAGAAGCAGGATGATGATGGCGACGATCTTGACTCCGCCACTGTCGATACGCGCGGATACTATCGCGATGGCGCCTACATCGCTCTGCCTGACGAGGCTGCAGAGGAGAGCGACAGTGACGAGAAAGCGCTGCATGAGGCCTACTTCTCTTCCACGCTGAAGCAACACCAGCACCTCCGACAGATTTTGCACTCGAGCCCACCGGGAGACGTGGCAAAGAGGCTGTCCTCGGCGCACCTCACGTACGCCGCACCATTCAATGAACATCACAAGACGAACAGAATATGGACCAGCATCTTGCAAAACGCGGATCCACACCCACTGCAACTGGCCCTCATGTCCAAAGACACTGTCTTCAGGATCCTTCGAGTTCTGCTAGGCGGACCTCTCCTACGAAGCGGCAGTACCTTGACGCAGCGAACGAGTCGGTGGATCTGGGGCCTACTTGCGAGGCTTCCCGATCGCGGAGAGCTAGACCACATCGAGATTGGCTGGATACGGGACCTGGGGCTACGCGCGGTACTGGTCGGAAGAAGCCTCGCCGAGTTGGCCGCGCTTCAAGAGCAAATTGCAGAAGGAAACGACGTTTACGATGGTGTGGATGTCAGCAGCGATGATGAGCGCATGACATCGTCAGACATTGACAACCACGGCGAAAAGGAAGAAGAACGCGAAGAAGCAGGCAGGAGACAGAAGTCAGAAGAACAAGGAGAACACCCAGTCGCAGACGACCTGATGAATGAAGGAGAAGAAGGCGAGATTCAAGAGTCCGCTGACGAGGAAGATGTTGCCATGGACCTGGAGTCGAGCTCGAATAGCGATGGAGCAGCAGAAAACCTTCTCGAAGACGCCAAAAGGAGCCTCCTCGCCCGGCTAGACGGCGCTTCGGACGCAGATGTAAAGAAGGAGGCGCTGGATGCTCAAGAAGAGGCGCGTATGCAGCTACGTGTCAATCTGCGTGCCACGCTCAACATGATCTTAACGATCGCTGGCGAGGTGTATGGGCAGCGTGATCTGCTGGAGTTTCGCGATCCGTTTGTCGGCCTGTAGACAGGGGTAGTCCATGCAAGATTTAAACGGTCGTCAATGTCCAATTTCTGGCTCTGAAGCTGTCTTTGGCTGAATGTGAGATGTCATGACGACAAATGAGCACAATCGTGTCCGAATTTGTTAGACAGCGATCCGGTTTTGTATGCAAATTCATTCATTCGTGCTATACCATGATACCCCCGTGCCCCAATGTACAGACTTCCGTCTTGTAAACAACAAAAATTCTCAATGTACACCATCTAAGCCACTGGCTGTCCCAAAACCCCAAGTGCAATAAACGCCCCCAAGGGAGGTCGGCAGAAAGCAAAACAAAAAGGAACTTTGTTCAGCCAAGATCCATGTCCGGACTCAGGCCCATCTGGCCCATTACCAGAAAGTCAGCCTCCTCAAAGTCATCGGCCATAGGGACATATCCCTGATGAATGCCCTTGCGAGGCGGATTCCTCCCCTTCGCACGCGTCTTCGGAATGGCCATGGTCCGCGACCCAACCCATTTCGACGGCGCAACAGTCCGGGGACTGACCTGCTCATCCCACCCCTTCTTCAGCGGCACCAAAACGCCGTGCTCATCCTCCCCATCCTCCTCGACGAAAGACCTCTTCCGCTTCGACCCCTCGGGAAGATCGTCGCTCTCCACGCTCTCCTGCGAGAGCGTCAACTCCGGCACGCACTCCTCGTCCGGCTCATCCTGGCACCCCAGTCCGCCGACTTTGTTGATACCGCAAAAGGGAAGGAGTTCTGCGGGCGCGGCGCAGCGCAGCGGCTTGGTGTCCGTCCAGAGCTTGAAGGCGTTGTGGCCGCGAGTCTTGTATCCCTCAGGAACGGCTTTGCGCACCCGCATGCCCACGCTGAGGAGGTTGGCTTGTACGCTGGCTGGGAGGCGAGGCGCGCGCTGGGAGTCTTCGATCGTGGGAGTTTGGCGTTGGGACTCGGTTTGCCCGGTGAAGGGGTTTCTCTTTCGTGGCTGCGACATGGTGAGGGTCGTTCAATGCCGTGAAGGTCGCCGGCCTATGAATACAAGCGCGCACAATGTCGCGTACGAATGGAATGGTGAATGAAAGTTTGTATGACCTGGAAAGTGGGATTGCATGAAGGGCCCAGCACCAGGTCGGAAAGCCCAGTAGAGACGTGAGACTGGGCTCGTCCGAGCAATCGTGCAGTGCATGCAGTGCAGGAGGCTGGGACGTTGGAACATACCAGGGTCGGTTGCAGGCTGACCTTATAAATGATAGGGCAATCAGCCTTAGCGGTGGGGCGGGCCGCAGGCTGATGGGCGTGTCGTTGTCGCGGGATTTTCGCGTAAAGTGCAAATTCGAGTTACATACTTTCTGAGGCTTGATCCAGTGACGCCCAAAGTCAAATTTGGGTTTTTTGGATCCATCAAGTTGATCTCACTCAAACTCTGTGAAGGCGAGGCATCGTACTGATGCCTAGATTTCTCGATGACAACCTCTGCGACCATTTGGGCTCTCCAAGACTATTGCAGTGCCGGCAGAGATGAGCATGTCCGCGGTCTGGGGTTCTCAGCATGCATGTATCACGCGCACCAGGTGACAAGTAAATTAAGCACGGACAAAGCCGATCATCCTGTAACACGACTTCTTCCCAGTGCACTATGATCGGACATGCGTAGGTCTGACATCTGTATTTCCATGTCTGGAGTACTTTTGTAACGCTCCCTTGAGTGTCCATGATGAGAGGGAGAATGACCTGCACCGTTTCCACCGAGAGTGTAGGAACGCATGTGCGCATTAAGAATCGTGCCATTTTCCTCCACAACAATGACAGTGCCTAGAATCTTGCTGGTCATCTGGCAATGGTCAAGGCAAGTTCACTGTTGAATGTTTGTTGACCAATCCTTACAAAAACATTATACATTCACTCATTCTCTACGTGATGCATGGTAGGGCCACGTACAAGGCATGACAAAAACGATCCGTGAGACCACATGGAATTTGCGAGCGTAGTGCCCATCCTCCGCTACCTAGAGCACTCAGGTATGTAGCAATCCTCAAATCAGCGGTTCCACGTCCTCATGTCCGGTCTGCCATCTGGGACCATTAAGCGGACACTCGTGGAAAGCCCTTCTCCGGCCATCCACCCCATATGCAGTGCTTTTCTGTTCCTAATGAAAGAGACTCTGTGATACAAGAAGCGCGCGCAGACGGTAAAGAAGGAGATGAAAATGTGCCATGCGTGATATCCGGAGACCCCCCAAACGCCTAGTTCGTGGGTGTTCCATCTTCTATCTGCAAAAGGAGACGATGATTATTGTGATGGTCAACGCGAGCCGAGTTGAGCCAGAAATAAAATCCCTTCCTCGTGCTCGTTTGCCGAAAACAGGTTGCGTTGGATTTGCAGATCCGAGATGGGATCACCATGGATAAACCGTAAGAGTCATGAGTACCCAAAGAAGTAAATTACGCAATGGCGATTTACTTTCTTCGAAATGAGCAACCCTCAGTTAATCTGGCCTTACCGCCGGTAGGTTGACACAGGACTGTGGTGCAGCCGGGGCAGATGACAACGGTTTGGGCATGCGAGAAGACTGTGGTGATAGTGAAGCAGCCCTGGCACTTGACGTCCATAAAAAAAGAACGAGGAGCGGGAACCAAGGTCTAAACGATGCGTCATTAGATTCAGAGTCCATTAGGATCAGAGATGGCGGTATCGATAGGTGGCTTGGAGCCACACAGTGCTTCAAGAAGTCGTTGATGATCGTCGTACCTTGAGCTTGTGCTTCTTAGCCTCGGCGGCCCTCGAAGGGTTCAGAAGGTCAACTGCGAGAACCTGCGTACACATGTTAGTTTTTCAATGTATCCAAAGTATGATCAAACAAATTTTTGCGTGACATGAGACAGCCGGCGAGTCTCGGTTGACTACCAGGGCGGGATCAAGGTTTCGCTTGTGCCCATTCACAGGAACCTCAAATCGTCCCGTTGATCGGCATCGTTTGCAAATACTGGGAAAAAGGGAAACAAGTGTCGCTCACCATTTTGATTGACTGTAGATAAAGATAAAACTGTCGATGTTTTGATGCGACGGTCGAGAGGCTTGACCAGGTCTCGTGGCGTAGGAGGGCTCGCTACTTGCAGTGCGTGAGTGGTGGTGAGCAAGGAAAAGTTCAGTGGATTTGAGGGGGAAACCGACTTTGCCTGCGGTCGAAAAATTGATCCGAAAGGAGGCTAGTTCGATAGGGTTCTTGGGCCCATGACCACGTGATACTCCTTTACCAGTCCATGATTGGCTGAATGGTGGAAATACACTGATGACCCCACAACGAATTGTGATTTGCAGCAGTCTCCATGACAAGTTCTTTGGTTGGCCATAGTGGGGCACCTTCTTTACCTGTTGCCTGGGGCGAGGCCCGCGTGATAATATACAATGCGAGCGAGGAAATGGCCCTTGATCTGCGCTTTTGCGTCTAGACTTCCCTTCCAATTGCCCCAAAAAAGGGTATGCCCATGCTCTTCTCATTGAAGTATGGCAGCCCCAGGTGATCAGCGCATAGCTGTGCCTATCGATGATCCAAATGCAGATACAGAATGGTAAGAGTCCCACGACGCTGCCAATGGTGGGCAAACGTCTGAACTCTGACCAGGAATGATATTTTACGGAAGCATGGCGTCATCCCGGAGAAGCCTCCCAGTCCCACTCCAGCAATCGAGGCAGCAATTCTCGAAGGCCGGCGTCTCGCGCACGAGAACCGGCTTGAAGGAAAAGATCTGGACGAATTAGACGAGCTGGAAGACTTGGAAGACGACGAATTCCTGGACCAATATCGACAGAAACGGTGGGCCGAGCTTAGCAGCTTGCAGAAAAAATCTGTCCACGGTAGTGTCTATCCAATTTCGAAACCAGATTACCAGCGTGAAGTCACCGAGGCATCTCAACAAGGCACTGTGCTCGTCAACCTGACATCCAGTATGGGCACCAACGCTGAATCCAGGGTTCTTTCAGAGCTTTGGAGACAGGCGGCCAAGGAGTATGGCGATATCAAGTTCTGTGAGATCAGGGCCAGTCAGGCCATCGAAGGCTACCCTGACAGAAATTGTCCCACAATCCTTGTTTATCAGAAAGGAGACATAGCCAAACAAATTGTCACGCTCATGACGCTCGGTGGCGTTCGAACGAGCATGCGAAATCTCGACGATATTCTCGTTGGAGTCGGTGCAGTCCCCGAATCAGATATGCGAATCATAAAAAGGAGACAAGCTGTCGACGATGTTGAAGCGGAGCGATCTGCCGACATCGGCAGGAGCATCAAGAGTGGCACAATGGGACGGTCCGCAGGCGACGACGAGGAAGATTGGGACTAGGCCCGGACGACATCAAGTGCGCCGAGAAGGAAAAAAAGAAGCACAACGAAAATGAAGGAGAAACTCGGCATTCTTTAAGGATGAATGGTCCCGTATCTCTGCGTGCGTCTGAATTGACGTGGCCTCTGCTCTTGAAAGTCCACGGATCCCCAAGCCAATCAGGCGAAAGGCATGATGCTGTCGGCTGTGATCCAATTACCGGAAAAATTCGCTCCGAAATCAGAAGAGAGAATTCAGAATTATGGCTCTCTCTAATATGTCCATTGGTGCTCATATACTTCATATATGCCCCACCGAGGCAGGAGCGCACGCGACAACGCGTGGCGTGGAGATGGGATTGTGGGGAATTTGGTGATTGCAGATTGGACCCCAGAGCTAAGTTAGGTTATTTACTCGGTGTGCGTGCCGAGCTCCTGGTGCGCGTTGCCCAGCGCGTCTCCCACTTCTGATCCACGGCATGCTGGTTCGCATATCCGACCTTTTGTTCCATTAGTTGTCCGGATAGAGCAACGAAGCTCGTGCGAATCTTGACGTCACTTCCTACGACGCAACTTTGATTGACTTACTTTGTGCGGCAAGTAAGCCGACGGCTGCCATGGCCGAAGAGCCATCCCTACCTCGTTTGCCGGCACTGGCTGGGGATCAGCAAGGTGAACCCCCGAGCAACAAAAACCGCAAGCGTGTCCGCCAATCGCTCTTCGACGGCCTGAATAACTCGAGCGACCCGGCTATCTTCTCTAGCGACGACGATCCTGGCTTGGATAACTACGTCGAGGGTCGCAAGAAAAAGCGGTACATCGGGTCATGGTTTCGACAGCAGCCCGCGTCTTCCGATTCGACCTTCGGCGAAGGCCAAAGTGTTTCTCATGGGAGGGCTCAGAGGATGGAGAGAAAGATGGTGCGACAAGTTGACAGTGGTGTCTATCTCGGCAGTGATGACACGGACGACCTCTCGTCGGAACTTTCCGAGATGCTTGCACGGTCTAAGTTGCCTCAATGGTTTCGACGACCACAGACAACAATGCTACCAAAGGCCGACACTGCGAAGATCTCTGACGCAGAGGCTTTGGCGCGTAAAAAAATCCAAGATTGCCTGGATCGAGGGAACGAGACTGTCGACCTCTGGTCCATGGGCTTGGCAGCGTTATCCAACGAGACGATACGACCTCTGGCCACCTTGACTTGTGTTCCTATGGTAGCCAAGGACGTCGCATTTGAGCAGAAGGCCCCGGAGCTGCAAATTTATATGGCGTTGAATCAGCTCAGGCTACTTCCGGGAGCCTTGTTCGAGCTGCAGAATCTGACCGTCTTGAGTTTGAGAGGAAATAAGATCACTGAGCTTCCGCCTGCCATCGCGAAGCTGTCCAATCTCAGACAGCTCAATCTATCACAGAATCGCTTGAGAGGGCTTCCAGCAGAGCTCTTGGACTTGTTTTCCAGGAACTTGCAGGAGTTAATCGTGCACCCGAACCCGTTCTACCAGCCAGGGACTCTGATCGACTGCCACAAGCCGAGCGGCGCCGATGATGGCCGTACAAAAGAGGGACTTGTGGCGCGGTATTGTGGTCGTTCGCGGCTGCAATTGACCGACTCCTTTGGAAATGTGGTTTCGGGCTTTCGTTTTCCAGCCTGTGACCAGCCAGGGAAGCTGGAGGTGTCGTCAGCCAGAGACAGCGAAGAAGAGAAAGGCGATCGGCCAAGTCGTGTCCCAACCTTGACAGAGGCATCATTGCAAAAATGCTATCAGACGAAGGAGCTCGACCGACTCCCGCAATACCTGCCTGACGGGTTCTCACGCCTCGGTGAGCTGCTCGAGCGAGTAGCCCAACAGAAAGTGACGGGCGGGCTGGTGTGTACGGGTTGCCGGAAGCTGGTGATGACACCCAGGCTCCAATGGCTAGAGTGGCACGACGTCAGCGTGGGTAAGAGGGGGATTGACGGGAAGATAAAGTGGCGCCCTCTGAGTCTGGCTGAGGACCAGAGGGTGGTACCTTTTGTCAGCCGGGGATGCTCGTGGAAGTGTGGCCCTCACAATCACAAGACCGTGTAAGAATATTTCGAGCAGATGAAGACTGAAGTCTCCAGGCGGGACAGTGCGTGCCCGTTCTAAAGCATCAAATGAATTCACGGGCGCAATGTGTAGCGTTTGGCGTCAACAAATGCCATATTTCCGAAGTGGCCAAGACTCATCACCCCAGCTTAATCTATCTCAGCTGCGCGCGCCAGAGACGCGTCTCTGTTAGTCGCACCCGACAGCCCCTCATCTCCTCCTGGCTGGGCCCCTCCCCTCCTCTCCATTGCTTATGATCAACTTTCCAACACCACGTCGCCCTGTTTGGCATTTCTTGTTTCGTCGTTTTCCAGAATCATTTCGTCCCAGTGCCATGTAAGCGGTTCCAGCAGCGAAACAATTGTCACCCATCCCTCCCCTTTCGCTCTCTTCTGCCCCGCTGCGGCCTCGATCCTTATCGACTCCATCATCGTCATCGGCATCATCACAAACACGACCGTATTCACGCACCGAACGTGCAGGTGATGCCGTCGCCGTCGCCATCTCGCGCGGCCTCGCCGTCGCCTTCGCAATTGCCGCCCGTGCCCAGTTCGCCCGTGTACTCCATCGCGTCCACAGCCAATCCTATATCACAATTCAACCTACCTCTACCGCCGGCGCCTCGCCCAGCCCACGCCGTCCTCACCAAGGCCGACCTCGCCTCCTCCCAACAAGCCTACTCCGACCTCGTCGCCTCGGCCAAGTCGTATCGTCTCGCGTTGGCGACCCTCTCGAGCGCAGCCTCGGCATTCGCCTCGTCACTCGAAGCCTGCGCCCGCCTCAAGGAAGCGCGCGCCGAGCCCATCAACCCCATGCCACCATCCGGTGCCAACCACATGGCAGCTTCCTTCACGACGGCTGGCGGCGGCGGCAGCAGCGGCGCCTCCTGCACGGCAGACACGCTCCTCTCCGCCTCCGGCCTGCACCACCTCATCGCCAACCACCAGCAGATCCTGTCCGAGACGGTCTATCGCTCCTTCGAGGTCCCGCTGCTCCACGACCTAGATAAATGGCAGAGCGTCATCGCCGACGAGGAAGAGACATACCAGGCCCGCATCAAGGCGCAGACCAAAGAAGTCAAGCGCCTCGAGAAGGAAGGCCTCAAGCTACACAAGCAGCGCCGGCGCGACGTCGCCCGTTTCCGCGCCCACCTGGTCAACCTGACGCTGAAGCTCGACGGTCTCACGACGCTGCACGCCGACCACGCGCGCGCCCTCCTGCGTGAATCCCAAGACACGAGCGCCCGCATCGTCGACGCCAGCTGCAGCCTCGTGCGCGCCGAAGTCGACATCTACGAAGGCCTCGCCCGCAAAGGCTGGACAGGCGGCGGCCTCGACGACCTCCTAGACAAGGGCGTTGACTTATTCGCCGCCCACTCCGCCGCCGCCGCCGCCGACGACACGCACGACCAGAGCTCCACGAGCCTTTTCTCCATACTGCCGCCCAAAAGCATCCTGGCGGACTCCATCGTGCCGATTCTGCCGCCTCCGGGCGCCGGCGCCAGCAGCTACGGCAGACCAGACAGTTTGCTCATGGACCACGAGGACAGGTACCAGAGCTTGGCTGCCCTCACCGACACGGGCAGACAGGTCGACGCCGAGAGCATCCTGTCGGCAGACTTCAACAAGCCCCGTGGCGCTCGGCCCTTTTCGCCACAGCCCATTCGGAGAGTCCCCGCCGATGTGACGTTTGAGTCGTTGGGCGCCATGAACGAGGAAGAAGAAGGCGGCGGAGCAGCGGACGAAGAGGAAGACGAAGCTCAGAGGGGCAGACAGAGGACACAGCCGCCGTGACAATGGAGTTTGGGCATATGATGACAAGAAGAGCGTCTTTCGCGCGCTAAATACAGAGCACTGTTGCTGCTTTTGTTTCTAGAACCGCGTTATGCATTGTTGGGTATCCCTTCATTTGTTTCTGTGGCGTTGGGGAACTCGTCATTGCTCATCATGATTAGCATGCGGTGTGCATTAATACGACATACATCACTGGCAGAATTTTCATCCATGTTTCCGCATCTTAATACAAGTACATTAGCCGTTGCTGCGTGGTGACATTCGTTCCTCTGATGCTGGACCCCCTTTTGGGTGGTCTGTGATTATCGGTAATGCGCTGTCTACTGTTTGAAAACCCCCCTCCCCCCCTTCCCATTTTACACTCTAATGCTGGTGTTGGATGCAAGTAATGCAAAGAAGGAAAGCTCAGCCTCGAGATTGCTTTTACCAAAGAACGAAAAATAAAGAAGCGCTGAAGACGTGACTTGGACTTTTGAGCTTGAGTCAAACGTCTGACCGTACTTCATCAACAACGGAAGCGCCTCTAGTCGTCCTTGTCGATGGCGTACACATCGCCCTTGAAGAGGCCAAACGTTGCGTCCAGCCACCATATTATCTTCCAGTACAGACTGGCTCGGCCCCAGTCAAACTCGCCTGTCTCGGTCCGTGGCACCTCGTTGCCAATCATGCTACCACTGAACCACTTAATAAACGGGACCGCATTAACGAAGCGCTGCATGGCGGAATGCTGTGGAAGCAGAGCTTGCTCGGCGGGAAGCAAGCGGGCTCGACGGGCCGTGGGGATACGCCGACAAAAGATGCCGTCGTCGATTTCTGTTTGCGCCGGCTGCGCGCCCGAGCCCTGTCCAACTGCATCGGTTATCGTGGCAGATGAGTGTGAAGGCGTCAGGGTAGTCGTGTCGAGTGTCTGGCTAGAAGTTCTCGAATCTGATGGCGAGAGATCTAAAAGACGACTCCGAAGGACTGACGGCATGCCGCTGGTGGCGGTCTTTGGGTGAGGCGTGCCGATGGCTGCCGGCATGCTGTGTGAACGCTCATGCTCGTGATCGGCTATGCTGTCAAGGTCGGGACAAGCCTCGTCTTTGACGAGTGAGACACCCCTGTAGGGCTCGGCGTATACCAGATATCCCAAGATTCGTTGGGGACTGGCATAAATTGCGGCGTTGGCGGCCTCGGCGCTTTCAAATGTCACTTTGACCCAGTGCTCGCCACCATCCGCGCGACTAACGAGTGCTCGTTCGTCAGGCGTGAGCGTGCGCCGACGTGTTAAGGAAGGATCGCGAAGCTCCGATCTATATCGACGTTGCGCAAGGGGAGGCTCGCGAGTGTAGTCCTCCAAGATGGGACCTGCCAGATTCTCGTAGTGTGAGATGGCTGCGTACTGCTGAGAAGAGGAGCGGTAGCCGCGGAGGATCAGCTCGACGGGAGTGGACTGGACGACTCCTTGCGTATGAGCCACATCATCCTGCAGCAAGCCGCCGCTTCTACGCTGAGAGCTGGAAGGGGGCGCAGCAGCAGCTTGATTCGATAACCAATCTCCAAAAAGCTTGTCGGCGGCGGCCGAGGTCGGGTTCTCGCGACTGCGAGCAGGCGTACCGGTCCGCGATCTTGAGCGTCTTGTGGATTTGCCAAAGGAGCCTGTTTCTGCGGCATTGCGCCGTGATCTTGTGCCGCTGCCGGTTAGTGCCTCGTGTCTAGAAAGAAAGGGCGCGTCAGTTGCGGAAACAATGGCTGCGCTCGTCGTCTCATGACGTCTTGGGGATGATGAAAGACGGACTGGTTGAAGTACATGGCGTAGGGGCGCCTGACACCATCATCGCCGACGTAGCACTCCTCATCGGGGACGTTATGAAGGATGAGAGGAGCCATGAGTCGGCGTGAATGCTCTCGAATCGTGGAGTCGGGGACGGGGTGCAGTTGCGAAACGATGCGTCTGTTGGTATTCAGAGGAAGCTGGGTTTATTTGGCCGCGGCAGGTCCGTGCCCGTTTGCGCCTGCCGTGGCCGCTAGGTCTGTCGCGTCTGGCAGGGCAACTGAAAACGGGGTTTATCCGGCGCCGAAGCGTGAAAGTCGTAGCGCGGCAACCTAAGGTAACGCGCAGCTGGCAACCTGAAGTAATGTACCAGTTTTTGTGTTTGACGAGAAATGGACAATCTCGAATTGAAGTCTCAATTCAAAACTTCATCGTTGCCACCATATGACTGTGGCTTTCCGTCAAATCTCCGATGCTGGCATTTACTGATCTGTATGGGAGCAGCCCCTCGCCAAGGCCCCCTCACCTCACCGATCTCCTGGGGAAGAGCGACCCATGACGGAACTCGACTTGCAATCTTCCTGTCGACGGCCTGCATCGCCCACAACATCCGACCTATTTTCTTGTTCCTGTTCAGGCTACTCGAGAATTCAGGCGACTTGTTCCCTCATGTGTTCCAGGGTCTGGTCGACTGGCCAATATCTCAATTGTGCATTACAGATTGTAGCTGAGTCATGGCTTTCCCAATGCCGCGCGCTTGCTTCCTAATCCATTTACATGCATTTTTAATGGGCATGCCCCCTACAAATAAGCATCGTCCAGATCGCTGTCACTCCTCCTACCACCATGCTGAGCCTCTCTGCTCTCACAGCGTCACTGGCTCTCTGTCTTGGCTTGTTTCTCGCCCTGCGAAATCACTTATCCCTAGACAATATGCGGGCGCCTGTATACTTTTTCAGTCACGGTGGTGTAAGTCAAGGCCACCCCAATATATGTTACCATGATATTGAGTGAAACCCACCAGCCCAGCGTCCAGTACAACACCAGCCACCCTGTCTTCACCGTTCTCCAACAAATTGGTCGCGAGATAACGCAAAATGTGAAACCCAGAGCAGTGGTGGTCGTCTCCGCGCACTGGCAGGGCGGCCCCAATGAGGTTCTCATCAATAAAGACGAAGAGGCAGACTTGATTTATGAGTAATCTCAACGCGCTCATCTAACACTGGATAGACGAGCACTGCTGACCTTCTTCCCAGCTTCTACGGGTTCCCTGACCATTACTATCAGGCCAAGTACCCAAACAAAGGCAGCCCTGAACTTGCGCGCATCATTGGCGCCAAGCTGTCCGAGGCGCGCATCCCCAATGCGGGCGTCAGTCGAGGTCTTGACCACGGCGTATGGTCTGGATTCACAGTTGCTTTCGATCCAGAGACGAATCCTCTCAACGTGCCACTCGTGCAAGTGTCGCTCCTCCAATCTGAGTCTGCCGAGGACCATTATGCACTTGGCCGGGCGCTTGCCAGTTTGAGAGATGAAGGCATCGTCATCATCGGGGCTGGCATGACAGTGCATAATTTGCGCGACTTGCAGTCCGTCTTCAAGGGCGACGGGGCGCCGTTGCCGTATACCGTCAGCTTTGACACTGCGCTCAAGAACGCGGTCGAGGCAGACCCAAAGGAGCGAGAGCAAGCAATGGCGGCTCTATGCACAAGGCCCGACGCACGCCAGGCTCACCCGCACATGGATCATTTGATGCCCGTTTATGTGGCGGCCGGCGCAGCTCATGACGACTGGGCGAAGCAGACTTGGACCTTCCATGAGGGCAGCCTGGGCTGGGGGCAATATCGCTTCGGTCAACTGGCTTCGTCAGAAAGCTGATCTTGACACTGATGACAAGACCAATGAAACAATTCTACATCCCACGCAGAGATTTTAGTCGCAATCAAAAAAGAAAGGTCCCGGTAAGACATAGCGCTCTATTCCTTGGTCGCATTCACACGGAGTTGCGCCTTGCCAGAATTTCATTCATTCCCTACCGGAACCAGTGGGTGATTTTCGAGGCTCGTCATCATCTTTGCGCGATGCAGAGATAGTCTGGTCATTTTCGTACGGAATCGATGAAAAATGAGTCGAAAAGAGAGTCGCGCTCGTTACTCAAGATGAGTAACAGTACTTCCTTGAAGGGTTGAACGTCTCTGCGGCGATGGTCTTCACCGGGGGAGCGATCTCAGGTTCCCCGCGTCTCAAGCTAGCCGTATTTTCTGTTTTCTCGCCCTTTCTTTCTCTATCGGGCTGTCTTGACAATTCGCAGTAACGTGAGTGAGTGCTGCAAGACACGGTTCTGGAACGCGCCACACCTCCACCGTCAGATACGTGGCTGCGTGGTCTCAGGAACGGTCGGAAAATAAGACGGCGAGCCGGCCTTGTTTGCCGCATAAAGGAGTTGACCAGTAGCCCTCTTACAGAAAAGTCCCGAGCCAGGCTCAATCTCTAATAACAATGCAGACACGATCATGATCAGCCGCGCGGTGCTTTGACTCGGACCTTGTCTTTGACTATTCAGCTCTTGTAGTTACCGTTCAACATGCCCCATGCTCTCCATCCAGCCTCGTGTTTCACCATCAGGATCATGGGAAAATAGCGCTCGCAGCGCTCAATCCAACATCCGTAGACTACACTTGCCGCACGCCGGCAGACCTCTTTTGGCAAGGCACCACACATGTCATCGCTGCAGATCCCGGCTCGAGTGGGATGAGCTGAACGACGGCAGAGGGTATCCTACTGGGGAAAGGCCATTATCTTGACACCCTGCATTTCAATTGAGCGAAACAATCACGGAAGACTAAGTAAACGCGATCGTGGAAGCATATGGTGTGCGATCAGCTGAAGTCGATCGTAGATGGTGATGATCCCCTCGCTCTCGCTGTCGAAGCAAAACACGGGAAAGACGCCTCACGTCCAAAATCAGCATGGGTAACACGACAATGCAAGTCATTGAGTCCTTGCAAAAAAACGCATATCAAAGGGGAATCAACTAAGTCAAAATATGCAGCACGAATAAGTCGCGCGTTTGCAGCCAAAAAAAAAATCGCAAAAAAACTTTCGTAAGTTTCGAATGAAGTGGTTCCAAAGATTGTATGAACGGAGTGTTTTTGGCCATTCCACGGTAATCTCTGGTAAAAGGCAAGAAATTAGTTCGTATGGAAGGTCCAACTCCACAATTTGCCCGTGTTATTTTATAATATATACTCTTGTGCAGGCTATCCTCCCTGTCACGCGGGGATCCACTCGACCCCAACGCCCGGAAAACACCACTTTGCTCGAAGAGGTTATCACTCGAGCTAGAATACCGGTGGCATGGCGTCGGTCGCTTCATTAAAGGCCGAGTCCGTGTTACACGCAGCCGACGGATGCACCTGCGTTTAATAATCATTTCAATTACGGACCGTTCAGCTGGGTCCGAGTGCAGCCCCAAAGCAAGCCACGGCCAATGACAGCGGCGTCTTTCCCCGTGACCTCAACCCCCCGCGATGTAACAGCGACGATGGCCCATGGCCGCTTCGATGGGCCGCGGGATGCCTACCGTGGCTCATGGCTGGGATGCGCCCGACGCCTCTTAGTATAGCCTCGAGGCGGAGCTTCAGCATGGCAGGGTTTGGCTCTTCCAGTTTGCCGGACGCCAGCTCGCGACCTGGGCTGCCGCAAGCCACCAGGGCGTGTTTGGCGGAGCCGTTGTCTTTTCATTCCAAATATTGGCCTTTTGGGCTTGGAAATTCCGGGCTAGGGAGGCGAGCCTGCCGGTGACCGTGATCTTTATTATTGTCATTGCTGCACGTTTACTTCTGGCTTGGGTGTGCTCTCGGCGGAGGCTGCTGCCGAAATCTACGGTTTCCCAACTCTTTGGACTGGCGCATACCGATGGAGCGCGTTCTGTCATTCCCCATCTGTCTGTATTTGAGAAAGGGAGGAAGGGTAAGGACTGTATTGCAAAAAGCAATGACTTCCGCTACACCCTCTGCAAAGCAGCGGAAAACGATTAGCGCGAACCATTCAACAGTAAACCTCGAACTGGTCGCGGTCAGATAGCGCGCTGTCTCTGCACAAGTTGATGTGTCATCGTCGATGGTGCCTGCATCGAAGTCATCGGGTTCCATGTATGCTTGCTGCTTTGTCCGCATGGTACCGGCGCAGAGCCAAAGCTGAGCACGAAGAGACCCCTATTTTGCGAGTACAAGACGCTGCACGTGAAACCAGACAAGGTAGACTCAAGCCGTCACAGCGTTACATTGACTAAAAGTACCCCGTTGACGTGGCCCCCGTCAATGTGCATAGCTCCAAATGACGGGCCAGTCTAGCGGCTGCGGCTGCGTAGTCCCGAGACCCAACATCATTGGCATCTCAACCTCTCTGCCGCAAACATCTACATCAGGGCGTTGTGGCCAAAAGACGCCGTCCAATGACCGGTGATCGTGGCTGAACTCTTGCTTCGCCTCCACCGCGAGCGCACAGCTGGCTGTTGTTATGTAGTTGTCGATCTCGTGGTAGAATGCGTTACCTGAACCATAAGGATTGCTTGGAAGATCGGGGCTGTTGTGGCAAGCGACTGGCTGTGAAGTGCTCCCAGGCAAAAAATTGATGAGATGTGGTTTCATTCCATACTCCCTGAGACTTGTACTGCGATCATCGCATCTCATCGCTAAGGACCCCATTGGCAAAGATGCTGAAGGCCTGGCAGCACCCGGTGGGGGAGTGTAGCGGCAGGTGTCTTGTTTGGGACGGAGGAAACCTCTCTCTGCATGGAAGTAGTCCACGCTGCCGCTACTTGAACAATCGGATCCTGGTGATGAGACTGTGTTTGTGTTGGTAGAGAGGCATCTTCTAAAAAGGGCGATCTCTTCTCTGAGCATCTGATTTCGCCGTAGGAGTTCCTGATATAGTTTGCTGGAGCTGATGTCCCCCTTCTCCGCTTCCAACTCCTGTTCTAACCGCGCGATGCGGTCCTTGACCTTCCTGCGGTTCATTCTTTGGGCTTCACGGTCATGAGCCCGCTTATGTTGGAGCTGTACAGGCGTGAGAGAAGCACGGTTTCCTAAGAGCGATGAGAAGCATGTTAGTTAGGCTTCTTTGAAGCGTAAGGCGGCAAAGGGAAAGGACCGAAAAAAAAATCCATTTGCTTACTTTTTGGCTTCATCATGGACTGTGGCTCAGCAGCCTTATGAGTGAGAGCGAATGCCATGTTGTGTGATGATGGTGTGCATGAAGTGAATCCGATATCAGCGTCTGGAATCTCTTGGGTTTCCGTGGCATGGGATTTCGGTTCATATATGTAAGAGGTCGGAGCCAGCCTTGCGTACAGAATGATGCCCATAGCACTCGCTCCCAGGTGGGTCATTTAGTGAGGCAGGCAGCAGCTGGAGGCTTTTCGGCCAAGTGTAGAACGTAAGCATGATGACCGTGTGCCAGGCGCCTTGCTGCGTTGGCGGGAAAGTTCCAGTCTGCGCGGAAGATGTATCGCCAGTGGCACTGACACTGTGGCTGACGATGGGCCAACTTCACAAATACAACAACTGCCCGTTACTAAAATAGTGAAGTAGACTTTCCATCGGTAGCCGCTGCGGGGGGCGCGGGGCGCGAGGACCCTGTACAGCGGGAAATGCCCAGCACGAACAAATTGCAAGATATTGCGGTACGAGCCGCCGCTTCTAGGGGATGAGGACGGTCGAGGGCCGATGGCGAGATTGCTGGTGTGCTGCACTCATCGTCGGTATGGGCAAATATGCCAGTCATGAACACGATCTGACGGTGCTTCAGGTTTTGTCTGCGCGTTCGAGGAACAAGTAGACGACCGGTATACCATCGGTTTGCCGGATCGAGCAAGGCTGACCTGCCACTATTGTTACCAGAGCGGCAAGAGCCTCTCGGCAAGATGACCTGATCGATGAAACATCTAGAAAGAGCCCATGCATGATATTCACAAAGAATATTTATCGTACTAGTGGCGCCAAAGTTTAGTTTGCCGTATGCTGAGCTTATTGAGCTGCCTGTCTCGTCAGTCGTTGACCTCTTTCTTTTGGGAGATGCGACGGCTGGCCACTGCCCAGAAACGCTCTCCGAGTACGCAGATGCTTCATGCTGTCGCACGCCTGGCCGTACATGGTACGCGATGAATCTCAACGTATCCCCATAGCGACCCCGGGGTGAGATCTTGTTGCAGATCCGTTGGCTCGTTGTGCATTGGGAGTGGTTGCGCGGGTGCCCAGACTGCTGATCACAGGCCCTAATAATAAGCTGCCAACGGGGCCCGGTCCCTGCAAACTGAGGGGACGGGAAGATCAGCTTGGACCTTGGATGGCAACCCAGCCGCTTGGTAGGGCAAGGGTCCTTGGGTCCTGTGGCTTGCTTGCATGGAACAAATGGGTTCGGGGGATGACGATGTGGCCTCGAACCTGGCCTCCCACCCGGCTGGGCGCCAAAACGGGCTTTCCGGGCATCTGGCAGGCGCCCGAGCGGCCGAGATTTGTCGGGGGCCGCTGGAGATGGCACCAGCGAGAGGACGTTCCGTGCATCGTGCATTGCCTCTGCGGGGGACGGCAACGCAACAAAGTCCGGTCACGTCCTGAGCGGCATTTTGGCTCGCGGAGCTGGAAAACAAGATGCGCTTTTCAATTTTCAGCACTTTGTCATATGATAATCAACGGGCAAATCATGATAGTCTCGCTCATCGATGCACCTTGTGTATTTTGCATTCTTTTTGAGGCCCTCTTCGTTTCTTTCCTTTGTTTTTGGGGGGTTTTTCTCTCGACTCTTAAGGCCTGACATGGTGATGCGACGTCGCAGCGGAAGTACTTTATGTACTTATGTACATATGCATGTTTCCTAGAGATAGGGATCCACGCTTGACTTCCCTCGTGAGTGCTCGCCAGCCGCGGGGTCATGCATTGCAGATGGCGTAGCGAGACTGCACGTCGCTCTTTCCCCTTGCTGCTGGCTTCAGTTCCCAAACTCGACGCCCGATTGATTACCTCATCCAGCAGTGAGACAGACCTTGCTGGCCTCGTGATGAGGAGCGTTGCTTTCCCACAAATTCGCGACCCATCCTCACATTATCCCCAAGCAATGAGAATCCCGAATGCGCTTGCTCGCTGCTGTTGTGCGCAGCATGGACCACTCTGGGGCGACCAGCGTGCCCGTCATCAATCTGGGACTTTTGGGATTGCGGACTTCTGCGTACCACCCAGGATGGTGGGGCGGACACGGTGAACCAGATGGAGCCTCGTACGGCTTTGCGACCCCGCGACTTTCGTCAGAAGCTCTGCGATTGTGACTTTCCCTGAGTTCCTCGTGATTTTTCACTATTGCCACGGCAGCCACGACTTGCTGTGACGACATTGTATGAGAAGATCCTTCGCCGGTCGATTGCGAATGGTTCTGCCCTTTTCCGCCGTTCTCCCCGCAGGCAATAACAACATCTGTTTGTTTGTTTGTTTGTTTGTTTGCTGATAAACCATCGTCATTTATCATCGTGCCGCTTCTATCTTGTCAAGAGCTAGCTTTTCATACCTCTTCTATGTCATTTTTCTCGCCTCATTCGTTCTCACCACAAAAATGCCTCTCTCGAATTTGAGCGCATCGGCAGCACGAGGAGTGACCGCAGTTGATCAATCAGAAAATGACCAGGGCGCTACTGCTCCGAGGTCCGCTCTGCAGAATCGCACTGCGCTCAGCAAAAGCCCGTTCATCCGTGGCGGCGAGCATAGTCAAGTGAAATGGCAGGTGCTGGACGGTGACTCTATCAATAGAGCGAAACAGGAGAACAAGCTCATATTCCTTCACATCGGTTATAAGGGGTGTCACAGTAAGTCTCGACATCTCGCTCTGTCGCTTGATGGTTCATGATGCCCAAGCACGACTTGAAATGGCAATCAGCTAAAGGACCGGTCAAGCTTGCTACCTGATGGCAAAAGAGACATTCTCAAATCCAGAATGCGCTGCCATCCTCAACGAATCTTTCGTGCCCGTGATTGTAGACAGGGACGAGCGCCCCGACATTGACGCGACTTACATGAACTACGTTCAGGCTATCAGCAATAATGGTGGATGGCCGCTCAACGTTTTCGTCACACCCGACCTGGCGCCTGTTTTTGGCCGTACCTACTGTCCTGGACCTGAGGCAGCCCGGCGGAAAGGGGGGGTCTGGCAACCTGAACCTCTCGACACCTACACTATCTTTAGAAGGGTGCGTGATATATGGAGCGAACAAGAGACGAGGTGCCGTAAGGAGGCTGCCGAGGTCGTGGGTAAGCTGCGTGAATTCGCTGCCGAGGGTGCTCTTGGTATACGAGAGCTCAGCGGCCTTCATCCCATCGCCAAACCGAGCTGGGCGGTTTCCACGGCACAGACAGCCCCGTTGGAACGCCAGATTGAGCATAAGAAGAGCCAGGTCTCCAGTGAACTGGATCTGGACCAGCTGGAGGAGGCTTACAGCTATATTGTTCGTACTTGGGATCCAATAAATGGTGGATTCGGCTTTGCGCCCAAATTCCCGATTCCTCCCAAGCTGGCCTTCCTGATCTATCTCAACACAGCTCCTAGCGTAGTGCAGGATGTGGTTGGGCATAATGATTGCAGATATGCACTGAAAATGGCCCTCACGACCTTGAGAAGGATTCGAGACGGCGCTCTACATGACCACATTGGAGGTACTGGTTTTTTTCGTTGTTCAGTCACATCTGACTGGAGTGTTCCAAGCTTCGAAAAACTTGTCGTTGATAATGCCCTGTTGCTGGCTTTGTATCTCGATGCATGGCAAGTTTCAGGTGGGAAGGCCGACAGCGAATTCTATGACACAGTCATTGAGATTGCTGACTACCTCAGCTCGGCGCCCATCGTTCTGACTGAGGGCGGACTCGCAAGCAGCGAAGCCGCCGATTCAATGTCAAGACGGAGCGACAACGAAATGACGGAGGGCGCGTACTATCTCTGGACGAGAGGCGAGTTCGATTCGGTCGTGGACGCCTCGACCGGGAATAGACAAGCCAGTCGAATCGCAGCCGCGTACTGGGACGTCCGAGAGAGGGGTAACATAGAAGAAGACTATGATCCCAACGACGAATTCATGAAACGGAACATCCCACGGGTTGTCAGGACACCCGAGGATCTCAGCAAGCAATTCGAACTGCCCATTGACGAAATCCGTCAGCACATCGAGGCGGCCCGCCAGGGGCTCAAAACACGACGGGAAAAGGACCGACTGCGGCCCTCGCTCGACGACAAGGTCATCACGGCATTCAACGCGGTGGCTATTTCAGCCCTCGCTCGAGCCGCCATAGCTGTCAAGGGCGTGGATCAATTGCGCAGCCAAAAATACATCAAGACCGCCACCGCCGCGACTGCATTTATCAAGGCCCAACTCTGGGACAACGATGCGAAGATCCTTTACAGACTGTGGAGAGACGGTCGTAACACGCCGGGCTTCGCAGATGACTATGCGTACCTCATCAACGGCCTTCTTGACTTGTACAGAGCCACGGGGGACGAATCTTACGTCGAATTTGCAGATATCCTCCAGAGTAAGCAGCCCTAAGCTCTGGCCCGCGTTGGACCCAGGCTGATTTTGTCTTTACAGGAATACAGAACACCTTCTTTTTAGACATTCAGACAGGCGGTTTCTTCACCACCTGCAATACCCTATCCGACTTCAATATTCTACGCCTCAAAGAAGGCATGGACACATCCCTCCCGTCGATCAACGCCGCGTCAGCCAAGAATTTGCTTCGGTTGGCCCATCTATTGGACGACGAGTTCTACCTTAACATGGCAAAAGAGACACTGAATGCGTTTGAACCTGATATGCTTCAGCACTCGTGGCTATTTCCTGGCCTTTTGAGCGCTCTGGTGTTGGCACGTCTAGGCATCAACGAGCCTGTGTCGCAACTCCGGTACAAGAGCGAAAGGCTTGTGGTGTAGTCGATAGTGGGTATTCATTTTCTCCCTCTTCTGTGCAGTCTCTTCCGTTCAAAATCTGGAGCAGCATGGTCTGATATTCATACAACACGTGATTGGGAGGAAGCTCATGATTTTCTTTCATGTCTTATTCTCCGCAGTCCCCGCAGTCTCTTCCGTTCAAGGTTTGTGGCAGCATAGTTAGATTTCCCTACAACGCGGGATTGGAAGAAGGCTCATGATTTTCTTTCATGACTTGTTCTCCGCAGTGCCCGCAGTCCTGTTCATCAGTCCACTGAAGAAACTCTGGAGCTGCTCGTTATCGAACTCCTTGACCATGTTGCCCATCGAGCCGTTGTCCTCTTGTTGCTCGTAGTCATCTTCCGGCGAGACACGTGCGTTGCGGTCCTGCTCTGGTCAGTTCAATGTGCGCAACGAGACGAAGGAAATGGAATGCAAGTTGGGGTTATTGTCACCTTGAGACGTTGCAACATGTCGTCCGCATCGACCTGAATGCCGCCCATATTGAACTGCACAGGGCCGATGTGGTCATTCACGCTCTTCTCCTCAGCGTAATCAGCTTGAATAAAGCTCGCCGTCGGCGCAGCGCCTGACTTTGTCGCCTGTGCCTTGGCCTTCAACGCCTCCAGATTGCTGAGCTGCTTTTCAAGAAAGGCCTGCGGATCCTCGCTCTCAACGCTGACGGCCGTGCCGTCATTCATGAGGCTCTCTATGAGCGCAAGCCCTCCGCTGTTGGGATCCCGACACCATTCTTCGTACCGCGACACTGCGTGGGCGGGTTCTTGCTGCTGGATATCGGCTTCCCAGCCCGAGGAGACGGTTTCGGCGTCGAATGTGCCGCCCAAGATGCGGATTTTGCCCCACGAGTCCCAATTTGGTGCTACGACAATCTTGTCGCGGTCGATGACGTTATTTTTGGGGGGTTGGCGCTTGAGGAGGGATGTGATTCCAAGAGTGGAATGAATGAGGAGGGGAAGCTGCGAGGGCGTGTTTTGGGAGGTGTAAATGAGGGAGGCGCCGTCTGGATGTGCGTGTTAGCTTTGTTCTTTCTTTTTTCAACTCTTTAGCGGACTGTGGTGCGGGACAACGGCGTAGGGGCACTTACGTCGGAGGAGCACGGTGCGCAGATACTGCAGGACAGTGTCGAAGTCGGGCTCTTTCCAGCCCTTGTTCTTCTCGAGAAACTCCATTTTTTGCGCCTGCTCGTGATGGTCTGGTAAGCAGACGGGTCTGAGTTGTGAGGAGATCTAGTCCAGGGGGAACATACGTTTTGGCAAACCACGCATAGAGGCAGGCCTAGGGGCTCTGACCATTCGCCCGGGCCGAGAGGCAAGAGGCCGTCGACCTCGCCGCTTGCGCCTGCGGCGGTGGGTGTGCCGTCGAGATTGACTGACGACCCTCCGCGGCCGCGCTCCCGCCATGAAGCCATGACCGATTCCATCTCAGTGCGTGCGTCAGCGTCGACCTGCCCCATGACGTTCTCGAGCAGCCGGATCCATTTCCAGATCTGGCGCAGCCACTGGTGCGGATGGGACCAGTCGAGCAGGATGACGAGCGCAGTGTTGGGGATCGTCTCGGGCTTGAGCAGGGGCGAAATGAGCGGCGAGAGTTCTGCGCTCGGCTGTGCGAGGAAGTAGAGCGAGACGCGGGCCAGTGTGTCTAGAATGACTCTTTTGTTAGTCCATGCAACGGTGCCGGCAGATGTCCAGGAGAGACTTCCTACGGACCGTCTTGATCGGCATCTAGGACGTCGTAGTACGTGTAGCCGAGGGCAAAACTGTTGGCGACCGGAGGCTGTCGGTCGTGTGTTTGTCGGCCTTCAGAGCTGGACAGGGACTCGATGAACTCGCGTTGCGTCTCGGGACTACCGCCTGCGCAACCATTTAAGATGTCAGCAAGATGCCGTGATGCGCGAAAATGGCTGGGAAGCTTACCCAGCACGATGAGGTTCTTCTCCGGGAGGCGCTTTCCACTGGCGACTGATTCCAGCATCGACGTCCACAGGTTTCGTTTCTGGTCGGTGTTGCGGCCGTCTTCGCCTGAGCCGGCGGTGTGCGTGGACGCTCGGGGGGTTCTGCCCGCCATGACGGCGGCAGAGACTGAGGAGGAGGCGCAGAATCTCTCAGGAAGAAAGGTGCACTAGGATGGTGTGTTTCTTCTTCGTTGAGAGAGAGCCGGTAATGTGATGTGACGTGATGTTTAACAACGCGTCGTGGCTGCTCAAAGCTCGGATGATGTCGTGTGAGGCGCGAGGGACAATGATTACTTGGTCGAATCCCAAGCTGAGAGTCCGTTAAGGTACAGTCGGGGGGCGTGTCAGTTGCTGAAAGGTGGTGGTTGGCTCCTCATGAAAAACACTCGGCTTTCGACGACCAATGTTGACGTCCAACCTGTGAGAGCTGCCCGCCTGTCTTGGTGATGGGGCCCCGCCAAAAAGTGCAAGTCAAGACGCGCCTGCCAGTTCATTAATGCGCCGCTGTGCATGCAGGCCCCCACTGCGGGACAGTCGATCGCAAACCTCGAATCTTTTCAAGCCATCCGGCCTCGCACGCCAAGACTGCGCAAAACACCATGAACAAGATACGAGCCATACAGGAACTGAACAAGAAGGAGCTGGAGAACGGAATGTAAGTTTTTGCACGCGACGTGATGCTCGGGAGTGTACTGACTTTATGTGGTTTCAGAAAGCCAGAAGCTTCTTGGCACACCGACTACCGCGACACAGCCTTCATCTACTTTGGCGGTCTGCCGTACGAGCTCACAGAAGGCGACGTCATCACCATCTTCTCCCAGTATGGCGAGCCGTGTTTCGTCAAGCTCGCGCGGGACAAGGAGACGGGCAAGTCCAAGGGGTTCGGCTGGCTCAAGTACGAAGACCAGCGGAGCACGGATCTGGCCGTGGATAACCTTGGCGGCGCGGACGTGGCTGGGCGGAAGATCAGTGTCGATCATGCGCGGTACAAGGCGAAGGATGAGGAGGAGTGGGCCGAGTTTGACGTCAGTTGGCAGGCGATGATGCGGAGGGAGGGGAAGTGGGTGTCTGACGAGGAGGAGAGCGACGAGGAGGAGCGACGAAGGCCCAGATTGCGCGAGGAGGAGGAACTGGAAGAGCTGGTGAGGGAGCATGATGACGAGGATCCGATGAAGGCGTACTTGGTGGAAGAGAAGAAGAAGGAGGTGGACGAGGCGAGGAGGCGGACGGCGAAGAAGGCGAAGAAACCCCGAATTGGGAGAGATGAGTCGCGGGATGATCAGGATAAGAGACGCAGGCACGAGCGTCCTCGGGACAGGTCGCGGGACGGAGACAGGGGATCGCGAAGAGGTGCAGATGATCGTGAGCGGCGCCGGCACAGATCGCCCGAGTCACGATCATCGAGACGGTCGAGACACGGAGATGATGACAAGACGCGCAGAAGGAGTAGGAGTCGCTCACCACGACGACATCGCACCCGCTGATCTCCGAGATGAGATGTAATACATATTGAGCGCCGGCTTGTCCCTAAATTCTAAATCATCCAGAAGGTACCAAATTCCTTGAAACATACTATGTACAACGGACAACGACTACGTAGTGCCCAGGTATCGTCTGAAAGTTTCCTTGACGCAGGCACGTCGGCCGTTGTCCTCGGTCTTTATGACGAACTTCTCCCATTGCGCATCCTTGCCAGCGCCGACCACGACCAGACTGTCTTCACTAGTCCAGCCGATGATTCCCTTTGCCGGACGCCGTGCTCCCAGTGTCGCTGGACTATCTGAGTAAGGGATCCCTCCGATTGTGCCCTCGTCAGCGGCCTGAAAGGGCGCAGAAGCAAAAGAGTAGACATCGGAGAACACGCGGGGCATCAGAGGGAGCTGGCCCAGGATGCCATATCTTCCCGGATCGATGTCTCCACGGCTGCGGCGTTGCTGCTTCGATTTCCTCTTCCCGTTGGGAATGTCGAAAATGTGCAGAGTTGCCTTGTCCGAAGTACACGCCAGCAAGGCTCCGGAGGGCGAGAAGGCAAGCGAAAAAACGGTTGCGCGATCGATCCCTCTTCGTAGCTCCGCCACCTTGCCGCATGTGCTCGTAAGGTAGACCCGGATCAGGGTCCCCTTTTCACTCGCGCTCGCGAGAAACCGGCCGTCGGGGCTGAGCTGAATGGCCCGCAGCGCCGTGTCGTGGGCGGGAATGATGCTGACGTTGCCCGTCGTCAGCTCAATGAGCTGGATCTGGCCTGCGGTCCGTCCGGGACAAGCGATGTGCTTGTTGGACAAGGCGCAGAGGCCGAGCGAGTTGTCGGCGGTTTCGTACTCGTGGACAAGCTGCAGGCTGCTTTGGATCTCGTAAACGCTGGTTTTGTTGCGGAGGAGGACGATGAGGTGTTGCGGACCGAACCGGATGCCCTTTACAGAGCTCTTGGCGGACATCTCGAGCACGGCTCTACCCTTCAAGTCGTCCCATACGACGGCCTGGTGGTGGTGCATGAGCTTGGGGGTGAGAAACAGACGTTCTTCCGTCATGGATCCAAGGGGAGGAAACAACAACGAGTGGTATGCGACTGACCTTGTTGGGGGGGAATCTGGGTCGCTTGCCGCCGCCGACAAGAGCGAGATAGTTAGTCACGCCCATCATCTGAACATGGCCAATGCCGGCATTGAAGTCTGGTTCTCACAAGTCAGCGAGAAGCTTGTACAGATAATGGGGAGCAAGGTGCGCTCCAAGAAGTCACTAACCTCGTGATGCCTTGAGAAGGCAGGTATTTGCGTGGAAAACTAATGAGGGCCTCGGTGAGCGGTTTGTTGCGGCAGTGAAGGTAAGGGAGTGAGTGGACGCACTGCAGAGGCCAGACTCGAGGCCGGCGGCAAAAGAGCTACTGTCGCTGTTGAACGACACTGAAAGCACTGCCGTGGGGTTCAGTGTTTCTATTGGGGGCCGGACGTTCATGGCGAAGAAAGCCTGGTGTGAGTATGTTGTGGTGGTTCAGCGGTCACAATGGAGCGCCAGTGACAATGACAATACAATGTGTGGATGCGCGCGACGAGGATGCTAGCAGGTACCGTCCCTCGCGGCAATGAAAAGGCATGCTGGTCGCAAGCCGCGAAAATAGTCGATGCTGTTTCTGCGTGGTTCTGCGCGGAAGGGCCGACGCGGGCGCGGACAAAGGACGATGTGATGTCGACGATTTGCTTCGTTTTCGCGTTGTCGAGAGGTTTGCGTGAAAACAACTGTGGTCGGTCGCCTGCATGTCACCAGAGGGCATGCCACTTCCCCACTAGAAGCGACTGGCTTCTCGGCCGTCGTCAACAACAACCACGACCGCGGAAGCACCGCGAACTAATTGCGCTGAACCCCGCTACCGGATGCCCACCTGGAGGCGCTGCGTCGCCTGTCGCTAGCCCATGTTGAGGGCGCGTGGCGCGCCACGTGGGGGGACTTCGTTCGATTGCCGGCGTGCAGCAATGTCTCGAAGACCTGACCTGGTTGTCGGGGCGCCCTCTGGCTTTCTTGCGCAGCCTCTCCGGGCCTAGCTTGGTGCCTTTCGTTGTATCGAAAAATCAGATACTTGTCTGGAGTGAGTACTTGGTATAAATCATGGCTCATGCGCCGAGTACCAGCAGCCCTGGTGTCAACACATCACAGCAAGACAGATGGATGCAGGGCATCGGCGGGGGGTTCGCTCGTACGGCTCACCATGACGCAACGCGACTGGACTCTTTGAATGGGGGCTTTCATTTCTTTGCTTAGAAAAAAACTACTTGATTCCATTGAAGTTCATAGAGTCGGCCGCCACACACTCTTTTACCGCTCTTTTGCTTCATCACCTGCCAGATGTTGGTTGACAGAGGAACTCGTGGTACTCGTAAAGCTGTTGGCCACCACGCTGCAGATGAAGCCGATGGCATCGTCTATGCCTTTAGGAGAGTTTAACCAAATTGAAGTATCCGGGTACTCTGTTGCTCCTAACCTTTGCGCCAAAAGCCTCAAGAGTTTCCATTAGGATTCGCCCGTCCTCTTTCCGGATGACGGGATTATCGCTATTATGCTCGAGCAGCACAGGTGTGTTGCGCAAGACGTTGTTGTCGCTCGGCACGCCCTGCAGCCCAAGGATCTGCCGCATCTCGGCGAGAGATCGGTCAGCCAAGGGGCACCTGCAGGTGAAGCTTAGAAAAGCGCCGAGACGGCCCTCTGGGCCGGGGATGTCCAAGTTGAAGAGCACGTGGGCGGCCGTTGCTGCGCCCGTGCCGACGCCGGCCAAAATCACGCGATCCCAGCGTCCACCGAGCCGTGCTGCCTCGTCGGCAAGAATCTGACGGATCTGGGGGACCACCTCTTTCAGTCCGTCCTCCTGTAGCTCCTCATACTCGAAGAACCATTGGTGCCACCAGCCGGATGTTGGCAGTAACTTTCGCAGTGGTGCTTGAGGGAACACCCAGCGGAGGCCGGGAAAGGTGTCGGCCAACATATTCCCTCGCGAGTCGCGACTGTGGTTGAGAGCCTTGGAAAATTGTTTAGCGTCGTCTCCGCGTCCATGCAAGAAAACGACGGTGCCGTAGTGCGCGCTGGCTGGTTGGACGTAGACGCACGTTGACATGGTGAGAGTCTCAGAAACCTTCGCAACCAACACTGTTACCGGCGTGTGGGAAGTTGTGCAGAAAACTGCGCTGACCAGGACTGCACTGGCTGTGCTGGAGAGGGAAAGACAGGCATTTAATACCTTGGCAGTGCCTCGCGTGTCAGATTTTGTACGACGGCGATGCTACCAGCCGTTCAGTGAACATGCCGTTCAGTGAACATGCCGCTCCGGTGAACATATCAAACATTATGGTAAAAAGACCCTGGTCTGCCGTGAATGTGAACACTTGTGTAGGTGGCTGTGGATACGAGATAGGAGCATCAGAAGTGCGGTGGTGGTTATCACAGCAAATCCAGCTCACTGCGACGCAAAAAATGCCATTATTCTGTTCTGAATCCTGTATTCACTTGATCCAATAGGTTGTCGCGGAAAATTGTCGCGCAAAAATTGAGGCCAGCCGACCGACCTTGCATCGGGGACTTTGTCGTGCCTTTTGAGGCGCCGGGTCTGGACACGGCAGGCTGCTGTTCGATTCTCATGGGAACAGGAGCTTGTTGCCTCATCCCCTCAGCGGCCCCCGGCTGTTGATACATGCTCATTCGGCCAGCTGGCAGCGGATCAATATCCATGGGAACAGTAGGCTGGTCAATCCATCGGCGGTCGATTTCCAGCCCGGTAGAGATCTATCTGCGTTGATCTGACAAAAGTCTTCAATTGAATCTGAGATCTGATGAGCATGCGGAAAATAAAGTCTTGTGGTCTCATCCTGATGTAACCAACATGAGGGCTTACCAACATGAGCGCCATTGTCCATGAGGCGAACATTCGATGCTATCCCGCTGATGGTGTTGAGGAGCAAAGACTTGGCGATCATAAGACAAACTACAAGACTCTTGGATCTCAAAGGGTTAGAAACCCTCCCAATTTCCTGATACAGGTTCAAGGCCTCGCGATTTGCGTCGGCGGTTGCGTGCAACAAATAGCCACCTAGTGGTGAGCCTTCCGTCATGTACAGGGCCCAATGCGAGTCAGTTCTTAGAGCATGAGACTCTCAATCAAGATTTGGGGAGATGAGAAGGAATCACAAATCGGCAAGTCACTGACATATTTGTTGCACATGCCATGTTGTGCTGTGCTCACTCAGTCCCACAGCCACAGACAATACCGCCTGCCCTGCCTGCCACTGCAAAACGGCACAAAAAAAGGACCAGACCAGGCCCGAGACCCATCAGGCCAGTCCTTCTTTGCCGCCTGCACCTTGTGCCAAAGTCAGTCATTGAAATGCTTCCTTGATGTACGGACGATCCGGCCAGGCAGATCAAGCGAGTCTTTTCGAATGCGGCCAACACGACGAAGCATCTCTGCGCCTTCGTGTGCTCCAGACCTGCCTTCTTCACCTTTTATTCGCCTTTGACAATCAACAGTCGTCAGTCAGCATGCAGGACGACGGCTACGTCTCTCCGGGCAAGAGATGGCAAGTGAGCGGCATAGTGGACTGGGAGACAGCAGGTTATTTCCCAGAGTATCGGGATTACACAAAGGCGCTGTTTGAGAGCTATCACAGGCTCAAGCGATACTGCAAGATGATCGACCAGGTTTTCGCTAGTTTTGGAGATTACGGCCAAGAGCTGGACGTAGAGATTCGTGACTGGGAATCTGGCGACGCCACAGAGCGGTGGCCGAAAGGGTCATCGTTGCTG
Source organism: Aschersonia sp. MBC 877 (assembly GCA_030787035.1). Classification (NCBI taxonomy): domain Eukaryota; kingdom Fungi; phylum Ascomycota; class Sordariomycetes; order Hypocreales; family Clavicipitaceae; genus Aschersonia; species Aschersonia sp. MBC 877. The sequence continues at coordinate 48,475 of JARJUA010000139.1, forward strand.
CAAATAATTCAACGCTTGGCATTCACTCGGACTGCCTATATAGCAGCGGAGGTGCAAGATCCTCTAGGTAAACCGTCTTGCATTTGCATCTACTGTTTCAGACCTTATTATGGTAGCTTAATTTTAGTGCACAGTTTGTTGCCACGTGCAAAAGCCATTTGCATATATGCCTTAGGGGTGCATTCGAGACAGCACTGTTTAGTAGACCTGTCCACGCGATTGACGGATGTTTGTTAGCAATTTGCTCTGAAGATACTTGACCTGCCATCTATCGAAGTACAATTATGAGAGAAGGCAAAAAGAAAACCCATTTTGAACTACTCCCCCGGACAGGCTTGAACTGTCAACCTCCTGATTAACAGTCAGACGCGCTAGCCAATTGCGCCACGGAGGATGTTGTCTGAGAGATTCCAACATAGCCAATTATATGTAGCAATGACTCATCGTTCCTTAACATGGCCCTGACCCACAACATTTCTCATAAAGCACTACTACCAACACCATACATCGTTCAATCTCGTTGTTCAAAACTGAAAAAATGAACCCCCTGTCGCACTTATTGGCGGATCTAAAATTTCATGTCTATGCATACAATGCTGCCCGCACAGAATGAGTTGGCTACATAAAAGTGAACTGGTCCTCACTGTGATCACTTATTTGTATGTGTCGTCTGCGGTGACGTAGTCACGGACGTATTCCGATGCTGACAATCCGATGCTTCTATCTCACTAGTGTTATTCGGTCATCTGAGATAGTATCCATGTACTTGGGCAATTTCTCAAGAGAGTCATCCATGAGCCAATCGTTACCAAGGATACGCGGTGATAGCCCCGTCAACCCTTACGACGAGTCGTCCAAACAGCATGTGCGCAAAGTGATCAGAGAACCTTCTATTCCTGGACCAACCTTGCCCAGGACGGTATGCGTATGGATAACAGACAGATATCCACCCCCATCCTAGAGCTTGGGGCAGCTTATACCACAATGTGCTTTCGTTAAGACAGCAGTTGCCTGAATAACATGTTTGGAGGTCCAACCTCGCATTTGACGCATAAGTCTGCTGTGTTTGTCAGACGACTATCAGGTGTCTTGACATTGTAAGATCGCGAATGGAACAGGCCCTTACATTGCTTATTTGTGCCCCTATCTTCCTGTGGAAAGTGACAGGAGCCAACGAGAATAACAGCCCAACAGTTGAGCAGAGCACGTTGAGTACCTGTATAAGAAACAGGCACGCGGGTTTTGGACGCACTAGCCTAGAAAGGTGCTGACATGTCAACGGTGCACAAAGGCCATTTATCAGCGCTATTCCGCGCCGCCCAACGACAAAAATGGGTACATAGTCAGATCAGAAGCATTTTTATTGCTCTGTCGGGCTCGGGGTGTTGAAGATGGAATTCTCGAGAGTGCATGATTTGGTGAAACTTAGTTTTGAAAATGCCTAAGGCGCCGTCCCCTCTGACAAAGACAGCGAACCATGCTGTCCTTCAAGCCCAGCAACGGAGACCAACGTAAATTAAAAACCCTTATCAGCTTTGAAACAAATCTGGGCGAATCTATGAAGGTCAACCTGCGGGAGAACCCCACGGCTACTATCATTGGCAAGTTTTACTGAGTCAAAAGGCGAGAGGACACAAACATGTGCGAAAGCGTATACATTCGTATAAACTTGGGAAATTCACGCATCTGAAAGGAACGACGCGGACGAAAGAAAGGATGCGCGCTCATGATTTTTTGATACATCATATACTAAAATAAGATCGACTTTCGACATACCGAAGTGATCATACCAATCCTCCGTGGCGCAATTGGCTAGCGCGTCTGACTGTTAATCAGGAGGTTGACAGTTCAAGCCTGTCCGGGGGAGTTTTTTGAGCCGCGAATCTATTCAGTTGCTCTTTTTGCTTTTTCACTCACCCTTCTCTCCCTCATTCGACGATGATTTCGAATATACCTAGTCCCCCTTTGATATTAACTCGAGGAAATCCCCTGCCGAGCTTGCCGTCCCCTCTCTCTGACAGTTCTATGAGCCCAGGCAACAGCGATGGATGAATGGTTTTGATCACTACTTTTCTTTTGGTCTACGGGCAATTTTCGTTGCGCAGAGAGAACGGTACATATCTAATACCAGTCTGCAACAGTTCAGCCAAAATCTCTCGTAGTCGAAGCTGAAAGGTTGATCGACCACATTGGGTCTGAAAAAACCCTAGTGCAACAATTTGCGATGTAGAGTTGACTACGCTCGTCTCGCTCGAGCGCCAATAACTCGTTGGCGTTTATGGACCCTTGGGTTGGCCATACTGCCTGCGATCGAGGCATGAGGCAGTCAGTCATCTGCTCCATGCGTTGCGTTTCATGGGTACCGGCCCTCAAGGATGAGCGAGTGGAAATTGGGCTGGCAGCAGGGTGATTGGCTGGCGCGGGCGTCAAATTAGCTTAGCTACTAGGAGAGGTTAGAAGGACTCGAAGGAGTAGGTGGCGCCCTTGGTCCCAACGAAAGTGACCCACATTTCCCGCGTGACGGCCATTGATGAGTGGCCCGTTGCCTCAAGCTTCCCCTTTCTTCCTGCGTTTGGCGCTGTGGTCAAGCTTCCGGGAGAATTCTGTGAGCGGTTCAAGGTGCCCTGGGCTGGCTCTGGATCTCTGGTCCCTTGGCTGCAGCACCCCGTGCTCGTGCCTGCTCTTGCTCCTTCTCCTACCTCTCAGCCCACGCCCGTTACCCCTTGCCATCCATACCTTTCCCCGGGACCATCAGTCTAAGTAAAGTAGGAATATCCTGTTCCGCTAATTCCAAACGTGACTTTTCCCGTTTTTCTATTCTCCTCAGTCATCATCCAAAGACTTACAGATTGAATCGAGCACGCAGACTTGGCACTGCTGCCTCCATCACCACTATCGGCCAGTTGATGCACCGCCGTCTTTGACAATTTCCCCCTTTCGCCGATTCGTCATCCCCGCGGGTACAGACACGATGTCGTCCGCCGCCACTGTACGTCTTCTTTCCAAAGGCTGCTGCCCATCCGAGCTTGCTTTCCCGTTAGCACGGCAGGTGGTTGCTATCCGTCAATCGTCTTCTCTGATGGCGGCCGATGCTTTCAGGGGTCCAGGGAGCAACGCAGTCGCAGAAGTAACTGACTTTGTCCGCCCAGAAAATGATTCGGAGGAAGAAGAATGTCAAGAAAGGCATTCAGTTTTGCCTGATGGTCTGTGGTGCCTCGGGAACCGGTATGTCTTCGCCGCGCTCGCCACTGACGAGAAACTCCTGCGACGCGCCTTCCATCTCACTTTTTGCTTCGTGTCGTGTGTGGCAGGACGCTGAACGATTTGTGCATCAGGCCGAACCACATTCGTCAACACATTGTGCAACAAAGACGTCCTCACGCACAAGAACGCCGACGACCCTACCGATGCCCATGTTGAGGACGGAGTTAAAATCAAGCCCGTTACCGTTGGTACGTCATGACATACCTCGGCGCGCGATGGACGCGCAGTCCAGCTCGTTGTCCGCTCACGGTTGCTGCAGAGCTCGAACTTGACGAGGAAGGCACCCGCATCTCACTGACCATCGTCGACACACCTGGGTTTGGTGACCAAATTGACAACGAAGCCAGGTAAATACTCGTCGGCGGCATATGTGGCCTGCACCTAGCAGCCATGTGCATCATTGCTGACAGTTGCGGCAGTTTTTCAGAGATAGTAGGGTACCTCGAAAGACAATACGACGACATTCTAGCCGAGGAGTCTCGCATCAAGCGTAATCCTCGCTTTAGAGATAATCGGGTTCATGCGATGCTCTACTTTATTACGCCCACTGGACACGGGTGAGGATCTCCTTTCGATGATGTACGAGCGAAAGCTTTGAGAAATTGTTCACTGACACTTTTCTTCAGGCTCCGTGAACTGGACATTGAGCTCATGAAGCGTCTCGCACCCCGGTGCAACGTGATTCCCGTTATCGGCCGAGCCGATTCTCTCACTCCTGCAGAGCTCGCCGAATCAAAGAAGCTTGTTATGGAGGACATCGAACACTACCGCATCCCTGTTTACAACTTCCCCTACGACATCGAGGAGGACGACGAAGACACTGTTGAAGAGAATGCTGAGCTCCGCGGCTTGATGCCCTTCGCCATCGTTGGTTCCGAGGACGTTCTTGAGATTGGGGGTCGCAAGGTTCGCGCTCGACAGTATCCATGGGGCTTAGTCGAAGTCGACAATCCTCGTCACTCTGATTTCCTCGCTATTCGGTCCGCCCTTCTTCACAGCCATCTGGCCGATCTCAAGGAAATCACACACGACTTCCTCTATGAGAATTACCGTACTGAGAAGCTTTCAAAAAGTGTGGACGGCGCTGCTGGAAAGTAAGTGCCGACATTCATCTCGTTAACGTCCAATGAGCGAAATTGTAAGCCATTGTGCTAACCTTTCGCAGCATTGACAGCTCCATGAATCCTGAGGATCTGGCTTCGCAGTCCGTCCGCCTGAAGGAGGAACAGCTCCGACGAGAGGAAGAGAAGCTTCGTGAAATCGAGCTCAAGGTCCAGCGAGAGATCAACGAAAAGCGACAAGAGTTGCTGGCTCGTGAATCACAGCTTCGAGAGATCGAGGCTCGCATGCAACGGGAAGCCTCGGCTCCCTCAATGAGCGCGCCTATTGAGGCTAATGGTGATCATGAAGCTTAATTGAAGTCAAACGCTACACCGAAACCTTCAGCGGTAATCTGACGATAGTAAGATATGCGACATTGGTCCCATTGGCTATGTCGGGGGTATAGCCCCGACTCTCATCCCGCGTGCTCTCGCATCCCTTCCAAACGTTCGAAGATCGGAAGAAGCACGATATTGTTCGAAGTTGCAATTGAACGAAAATTTCGATGTTACCCCGGTTGTTGTCTTTCAGCACGATTTTCTACGACCCAGCACGAAAAGCTCTCAGTGTTTGTAATTGGACGGAGTCTGCCTAAGAGAGGAACTCCACGTAATGGTGACGCTGATTTCTTTCAACTCAAGCCAACGATTTGATGGATACTCGCAAGCGACTGAGCACTTGATTTGATGGTCCAATTTCTGCTCACCCAATATCGTCAAAGCGTTGGTGCTGGCAAGCCATTGACAAAATGAACCCTGTGGCCACAGCAACTCGGTAGAAGGGCGTCACCAGTCGTCTTTTTTTCTTTGTCACGACCTCGACGTAGACCCGGCTCGAGGAGGTTTCCACGCTGTACCAGTACCTCGGTTGTTTGTAGTCTAGGCTGTATTCACGTCGCCTGGGTGAATTTTTTTTGGTTGTCGGTTTGCTCTCTTTAGCTCTCTTATTGAACTTTAATGCAAATATCAAATATATCGTACCACGACAGGGCACGACTCGAAAAATTAATTGAATGGGCGCTGGTCAATTTCTGAGGGCCCATTTGCGCGCTGACAAAGGTAATACTACTGCTAACAAGATGGTGGAAGAAAGAAAAAGGAGAACAACAATCAGAGGCGGCGGAACACAAGCCAGCCAGCAAATGAAGCACGTCTCGCGGCTTTGCAATCCGGATTGTCCGACCCGAGAGGGCCCCTCGTAAAAATAGGTCGATCCTCATCTGCAAATGCCAAAACATCTTGATAGCCCCCACTTCGCATTCTCAATAGCGGCTCGTCTCAAAGCGAAGTCTTTATTCGGAAGTCTTGACAGTCTCAATTGTTAGATTGGCTGTTCAGGATACGCAATATGGCGAGGAACAAGTTGATTATGTCCAGGTACAGGCTGATGGCGGCGGCGATCTCCTCCTCGACGTGGTGATGACGCATGACGAGCTGCGTATCGACCAAGATGTAAGCGCTGAAGACGAGAGCCGCAATGCCACCGTATACAAGTTCGGCGGTGGAGTTGTAAGGGAAGAACATGGCCATGAAGCCAAATAGAATGAGGGCCCAGACGGCACCGAAGAGATATGGCATCCATGATGTGAAGTCGTATTTGGTCTGACAGGCAAAAAGAGTCAAGAAGACGAAGATGCCGGCCGTGAGGATGACGGCGTTGAGAACAACTGATGTTTTGTAGAACGAGACAATGACTGAAATGGAGTATGCCTCGGCGAGGGTAAAGAGCGACAGAAAGAGGAGGTTAGTCGGGTATGATTTGCGTTTCCAGTACGTCAGACCCATGAAAACGATGGCACCGATAAGCTGATTTGTTTTCCGCAGGTTAGTGGCTTTCGAACTACCTCAAAGGTAAGTTGTTTTTGACAGTGGCAGGGACTAGCTCACCGAGACCCAGACGAGGCCGGGATGACCTTGAATCCAGCCGCGATAGCCTTCGCTGAAGAAGGTGAGAGCGCTGACGCCGGCTGTCGCAAGCAGCTGCAAGGACAATATGGTGTAGACTTTTCTCACAAACTGGTTGCGAATGTCGACCGTGGCTTCGGCTACGGAGCCTCCGAACTGAATACGCAGCGTATCAGTCAGCAACCCGTGGTGGGCTTTGAGAAGGGTAAAGATTGTGTTCGTACCTTGAAATCATCGGGGATATTGTCCTCGCTGCTGCGAGGAGCTCCGAAAAGTCTTTGTTCGTCATCGCGAGATGACGGGCCTGCGGCGTAGGCAGGCGGGGCCTGAGAGTAGTCCTCGGGGTCTTGCTGCGGAGCTGGTGAATACTTGGTTTTGGCGGAGGCCATGGCGATGGCTTATGGATTTATTGAGTAAGGCTGGGATGATGATGGGTGGAAATCGATGGCGGTTTGAACAGTAGGTAAACGTCGAGGTTGTCATCAGTCATGTGGCAAACGGACGGTTCCGGATGTGGGGGGCAAGCTGGACCAAACCGGATGATGACTACTGTGGCTGTGCAGCTGACGGTTGTGTATAGGGTAGTGCGGCAAAGCGCGACCTCGGCGTGGTTGCTCTCTCTCAGCACGGAGTAATTCCTAGCTGTTTAGCAGGTACGTGCACATGCTAGCCACCACACCTACTCCGTCCATTTTGTGTATTTTGCACAAAATACTAAAGTACCTAGGTATGTAATGCTCCTCATCACTGAGCGTCAAAGGAAAGGATTCGCAGGGGGAAAAACAGGGGAGAGGGCCAACAAAGCAAGCACGAACAAAAGGAGACAAACTCAAGAACTTCACGTCCCTTGAGTCGGAACGCGACAGTCTGCTTGACTCTCTCCCAATAAAAGCACGAGCCGAAATACGCAGCTGACGCATGAAATTGGAGATGAAGGGATTGGCTGTCTGCAATGCTTAGGGGAGTGGACAGAAGGCATGCCAGTGCTACCCGCAACCTGGGTGGGCCTTCCGTACTTTGCGTGCCATTCTGGGACGGGCGCTGGCCCATGTGTTGGATTGATTCGCTGGAACCCGACTTGTCAGGTAACTCAAGTGTGGCCACGGCTTGATGACCACACCACCGCAGGTCGGCACAGATGATGCATTTGGCATTGCGGAAGAGAGAAATGTGTCGATCGGTGGACGAACAAAAATCAGAACCGGTTCATGGCTATTGGCGCTTTTCATGTGAATAGTCGTCATCGAAAACACAGGAAACATGCTCGGACTTCTAAACAAGGGCTTGGCCCCCCCACTGCTCCCAGTGTGAGACCCGCGGTCAAGTGCAGATCGCGGCGTCTGGGAGGGGTCAAGACAGGAGGAATGTGAAGCGCGAGCGATAATAGCACCACGCCGTTCAGCTGCCCGCTCTCCACCCAATTAGTCATTAGAATCCAGACATGCATACAGCAGGCCCTTCCAAAGTCTACTACGGAGTACTCCGTACAAAGACTGGCATTTTCTAGGTGTGATGTGGAAAAGCAAAAAGGTCACTTCATCGCAGCAACACGCCCCGTCGACGAGGTGGTGGCCCCCTTCTCGCAGAAGTGAACCCGTTTCGTTTGGCTTCATTTTGTCCCGAGGCGGATGGCGTGAGAGTTCCCGTAGTGGCGGCGCCGCAGTCAGAACCTTCTCAGACACAACTAGGCCTACAGCCCCGCTTGCGACTGCCAGCCCAAAGCTTTGCGCTTATCTCTGCATCCCCTTCACCGCCTCAACCAGCTGTGACGGATGGCGTGCAGCGAGCTGCCTAGCGTGTGGTTACAATGAACCCGTCCCCGGACCTATTGTTGGCATGGGCGTGCGACCCCCGAATGACGTCCATCACCGACTAACGTGAACGGGAAATGTTGAGCGTCACAATCGCATTTCCGAAAACAGCCTTCCACTCGCAGACCGCAACGCCTCAGCGTGACAGACGAGAACTGCTGCCCTCTGACGGCTTCATATCCACCGACCAGCGTCGCCATGCCGTCCTGTTCCTGTGGGTGCTGCCGTGCGGACGGCATGCCCAGCCTGGACCAAAAGGACGCTACCCATGGTGCTTCGTGGTCCTCTTCTCCTGTAAAGCATCTTCTCGAATTGTCGGTTCCGGGATCCCTACCTGATACGAAGTATCATCCTCCATGTCCCGAGTGTACAATGCTAGGGGCCTAAAGCTTGCGCTCCCGGTTGCTCGCCCAGGTAGGTAAACAAAGCACCTGCTTTACTCACCAACAAATTTACCCTCCGACCCCTTCTAAAACCTGCATACTCTTTATTGTATCTCATTCTTCCCCTACTGGTCTTCTCTCGATTGACCGTATCTAGTTGTTGTCTCCTCGACCGATTGAACGGACCCGGGCGTAAGTCAGTTGTCGACAAGCCCTCGAAGATTCCCCAGCCTCCCTCAGTTTCCCCTCCTCTAGACTCCTCCCTCCATCTCGGCTGTTTTTGACCTCACACTCCCGCGGGCCTTTTTTTACACGAGACACTGGAACTACTCGAGCCCCACTGCTACCACACTAAAATTGAGCTACCAGCGACCCCGAATGCTAGCGCCTATGCTGAGCTGTCTTTTTTTTTTCCCTGTCGAGTCTGGCGTCTCATCGGATCCTGAGTCTTGATCGCCCACTGCCTATGGCGGGGAGGTCCACCACCACCATCGAATATCGCACCGTTTGAGCTTTCCCCCAGCTACACCATCATTTTGCCGCTGCAGCCCTGTCACTCGTTTCTCCTTTTCGTCATCGAACCTCGGGACGGCCAAGACGGTCTAAGGGAAGGGCAATTGAGTCAGAAAAAAGGTGTGGAAGAGTTTGGTTGAAGGACAGGGCCCGTCGAGAGATCCTGGCAAAACTTTCGCTGCTATCCCCCACCCCATACTGCGGCGCCGCGCCGCACCCACTGCTCAATTGCGCACAATGGGCGACTTTGAATTGGGCAAATCGCCAGAACGAGCAATCGCAGATGGATCTATGTCATCTCATTTCAGGCCGGGGCCGGCAGCTTCAGATTCTAAAGGTCCTCTGTACATGCAGAGCTCCGACGGGAAGCACGTATACGTCCGCAGGCTGAAGCGAAAAGAAGATGGGACGTGGAAGCACTTTACCCGCTGGTTTGTCGAGAATCAGATCAGTACGTCCCTTACTCTCGTCTCTTGCCTGTCAAAAAATGCAATTGACTAGTTGCGCTGCCATTCTGCTCGCTTGGCCCCCGACAATCTATGGTCTCCTTCCGCGTCGCAGCACGACTTGAGTCTTTCCAATGCTCTGGACGTTTGGCTGACCCTTGGCGTATCATAGGCCTCTCTTTCAATCTCCTCGCACTCGTCATCCTTTGTCACAACCTGATTCCCAAGGCTCGATCGCATACACACAAGTACTTTCAGCTCGCCTACTATAACAGTACATCTGGCAGATACGGGATCGGCTTCGACGATGTCTATATCATTGCCTTTTGCATAATTCTTTTCACTCTCTTGCGAGCTGGCTGCATGGAGTATGTGCTCGCGCCGTTGGCTAAGATGCAGGGTGTGACCGGGAAGAAGGATCAGATTCGTTTTACAGAGCAGGCATGGCTGCTGGTTTACTACAGCGTATTTTGGACCATGGGCGTCGTGAGTGCCGCGGAACACTACTGTTCGCCGTTGATAATTTTGATCGCTGACTTGTGTTTCAGTACATCTACTGCAAATCTCCTTATTTCCTCAACATGCGAGAAATTTGGACCGATTGGCCGGATCGCGAAATGGACGGCCTGATGAAGGGCTACGTCTTAGCTCAGTGGGCGTTCTGGTTGCAGCAGATCATGGTCATCAACATTGAAGAGCGGCGCAAAGACCATTGGCAGATGTTCAGCCATCACATCATCACCACGATGCTTATATCGTCCTGCTACTGTTACCATCACACCCGAGCTGGCAACACCATTCTGGTTGTCATGGATGTGGTCGATCTGTTCTTACCGGTGCGTCAAGTCCATCATCATGCCTTTATCTGAAGACCAAAAAGTCCCAATGCGTTGCCCGGGTCTGATTATTTGTCTTCACAGGCTGCAAAGTGTCTCAAGTACGCTGGATACAATGCCATCTGCGACGTTATGTTCGGAGTTTTCATGTTCTCCTGGCTCCTGGCTCGACACGTCCTATACGTCATGATCTGCTGGTCTCTCTATTCTGACACGCCCGGAGTTATGCCCATCGGATGCTTCAGGGGTGCCAGTGGCAATCTCGTTGGACCTGAGGCACCTCCTCCTGGCCTTTCGTATCTTGTCGAGCCATTTTTGAACACTACGGGCCGGGTCTGCTTCAATGAGACCGTGAAATGGGCCTTTCTTGGTACCCTCCTCGCTCTGCAGGGCATTACTATCTATTGGTTCACCATGATTGTTCGCGTGGCCATCAAGGTGATTCGCGGCGATGGAGCAGAAGACTCACGGAGTGACGACGAAGGCGCCGATGAGGAAGACGAGGACGAATATATCTACGAAGAGGCTGAGCCGCTCGAAGAAGAAGTAGACGCAGACGAGATTGACTTACGGAGCTGGGAGCGCAGAAGCGGCGTGAAGCGACAGGCGAGCAGCTCTGGTGTCAGCTTACCCGGGCACAGCGACCGGAAAGAACTGCTTGGCCGCATCGGATGTGAGAAGCAGGTCGATTAGACGGGCAATGAATCTGGATTTCTGTTGACGATCATGCTGCTACACCATTCAATTTTGCGAGAGATTACCGGCGTCTCGTTATCCAGGCGGGTCTTCTTTTGTTCCTCCTCGTTTTCGACCTTTTTTACTCCTCCTTCTCTCTCTTGATACCATCTCGACGCTGCACTGCCACGTGCATCATTGACAGGAGCTTAGCATTGTGCGAAGGACGCAGCTGGGAAATTCGGACGATCCTTCGGGATTTGGTGTTGTTTCGGCGATGAAAAGTGTCTTTTGATCTTGATGGCTCTCACCTTTGGTTTTTTGGGGTCATGAGGAAGAAGGCTCATGACGAGAGCTTTCTTTCCCCACATCGCAATCCTCTCTCAATGAACCCCATGGCTTTCAAAAAGTACTCGAGAGGCGGGTACTCTCCTAGAAATGGCAGCCGCTGCTTAGCAGCACGAGGCTCGTTAGACAATTGAGCAAATGCATTTCGAAATTGATGATTGGCTAGATTGAATCTGTCTGCATAGCTCGCTGCTCGTGTCCGGTTGAATCTCAAGTCGCCATTTCAACGTGACTGAACCATGCCTCGCGTCCAACAGTCAAATGACATGGACATATGCAACCACATGCAGGCCGGCAAATGACTCCTTTCGATCCTCTCCCGCCCCGCTCATGTTTTCTTCTTATCATCGAGCGTGCCCGCAGCCATTTCGACCAGCTTGAACTTTTGAATTTTGCCGCTCGCCGTCTTGGGATACTCGTCGACCCAGAATACATGCTTGGGCACAAGGTGGCTCGATAGCTTGCCTCGGACCCAATCCCGCACGGCAGACGCGGTTAGTACTTGATCGCCAGCGCTGGCATCCTCCTCGGCGTCGCTCGTGGACCAATCTCGACGGGGAATGACGAAGGCAGCGACGCTCTCACCCAGCTTGTCATCGGGGACGCCCACGACGCTCACCTCAGCCACGCCAGGCATCTGAAAGAGGCAGTTCTCGACTTCCAGGGGGTAGATGTTCTCGCCGGCACGGATGATAAGGTCCTTTATGCGACCCGTGATGGTGACGAACCCAGACTCATCCATCTCGGCCTCGTCGCCAGAGTACATCCACATGGTCCCGTCGTCGGGCACAAGCACCTCGGCCGTCCTGTCCTTGGCGCCGAAGTAGCCGTCCATGAGGAGGTAGCCTGCCGTGGCTAGCTCTCCGCGCGTATTGAGCGGCACGAGCTTGCTCCTGTCGTCGGGACGAACGATCTTGACGCTCGTGTGCGGCATGACGGTACCGACGGAGGCGCAGCGCTTCTCAAAGGGATCCGTCGGCGACGTCATGCAGCTGACTGGGCCCGTCTCCGTCATGCCGTAGCATATGACGAGGTCTTTGAGCCCGAGACGCTCGTAGATGGTGCGCATCAGGGATTCAGGCACCGAACTACCCGCCACGATGCCCTTTTGCAGACGCCCAGGCGGCGAAGACGACGCGCGCTTGTCGAGGGCTTCGAGGACGGAGGTGAGCATCGTGGTCACGCCGTACAGACCGGTGGCGTCGTGCTCCGTGGCCATGTTGAGCGTCGCGACCGGATCAAACGCCGGGCTCGGGAACAGGATGGCTGCCCCCGTCGTCGCCGTCGCCATGTACCCGAGGATGCTGCCGAAGCAATGGAACAACGGCGGCGGGACGACGATGCTGTCGTCGGCGACGAGACCCATCCTGTGCGCGATGAGGATGCCGTTGTTGAGGATGGACCGATGGCTCAGCATGGCGGCCTTGGGCGTCGACGTCGTCCCCGACGTGAACTGTATATTGACCACATCCCCAGCATGCAGTGGCTCGTTCAGCGTGACCTCACCATCCGAACTGCCCAGCAAGCAGTCATAGTTGGTCAGGGCCCTGCAACTCCCCAGATCGAAACGCACATGCTCGTGTCCGTCGCCATTATCCACCACAACAACGTATCTCAGCGTCGGCACCGTCTCGCTCTGCAAGCCACCAGTCGTCCGCAGATCCCCCACGACGCGTTCCAACACGGCTTCATTGCTGCGTCCCCTTCCCGGTTTGTAGGCCAGGTCCGTAACGGCCCCCATGACCAGCACCACCACGCCGAGGTGTCGCAACGCCGCCTCGACCTGCTGGGCATTGAAGCTCGGGTTCAGCGGCACCAGCACCGCCCCGATCTTGAAGCACGCGTACGTCAGGGCGGCGAACTCGGCCGTGTTGCCCAACGACACAGCCACGCGGTCGCCCTTGCGCACGCCCAGGTCGTGCTGCAGCGACGTCGCGAGCCGGTTCGATACCCTGTCAAGCTTGTCGTACGTGAGCGTCCGGGTCTTGTTGTGCGGCTGTGGCCCCCGTGCAATGACGGCCACGCGGTCGCCGTGCCGGGAGACAGTCTCGCTGAAGTGCTGTGGGATCGTGCCGGTATACAAGGCCGGCTGCGCATGTTACTCGTGTACTTTGCCGTGTTGAGGGGGAAACGGACGAGCACACACACACCTCGTTCGATCCGGTGCGGAAGCTCAGGCCTGCTCTGCTGGCCGTCGAGTGCCTCCTGATGGCGCTCATCCAGCGCCATGGTCCGGTCCACGACCGCGTCGGAAGAGCCATGGAGCACATACATATACGGTCCCAAAGTTTTGGGGGGGGAGCGGGCTTTGGTGTCGAAAGAGCCGAGGGCCAGAGGGGATTCTTCACCCGAGAGGCATCGGAGAAAGGTTCTTGCTTTCCAAGGCCTGTCTTCCTGTGTCGCAGTGTCGACGAAATACCTCCGGCTGCACCTCCACCTCCACACGCTTGAGCCGACCGAGTTTTGTCAATGGATCGTGGCTCTCGAGTCTTAATTGACCAAGAACCCCTCACACACTCGAGCCCCACGCGGCACCGGCCGTCATTGAACCGGGAACCCATTGGTTCCCCGACACAAGCACATCAGTTCCATGCAATTTAATTTGACTCGCGAGTCATTTGTCTGATTTCAAGGTGTATACTTGCTCTCCTTAACCAGCATCGCATCGTGCTGTATGCCGCATGTACCAGATGTTCGCGTTCACACATCCATTGCCAATTCTTTTCGAATGCCCCGACCAGCGTGCCATCGTTATGTGACGTGTCAAAATACCAAATAACAGACTCCAACGTACAAATGGAGGGTCCTAGCCTACCAACGCCTATTCCAATATTTACTCTAAAAGCCTTGTCGTCCATTCTGCCGACAAAGACAGGTTTATTAGAAGAAGGAAAACGCAATGTCCGAGGAATGCCTGAATAAAACAAGAACGTCCAACTCGAGAACCGCTAGATGAACTGAAAGATCGTGACTGACCGACCGAGCGAGGCGTTGGGCGTTGGACCTGCCAAAAAGCAGACGTCTCCGGTGGTCAGACTCTCGTGACAGATGTCGTGATTTAAAAAAGTGCCGAGAAGAGCACAGTCGGTGGGCACATCGGCCATCCAGTTATGGCAGGTATGGATGGCATGCTGACTATGTGTGACGCCTTCGATCGGTAGGAACTCGTCAAAAACTTGCCATTCGCAGCCACTGCTAGGAACGGTCCCTACAGACCTTCCTGCTGCTGCGGCTGATCGTCTTTCTGCTCCCCAATGTGTCTTTCGCTCTCCGGCTTCCACGTGCCTGTCTCATGTTAGCTGCGTTTGCACGCTCGGGAGGTACATAGTCAAGCAGTCCACTGACCCTCGAAATCATGTTTCACGAATGCCATCGGGTCGTCGTAATCCTTTGAGCCCATCTGCTCAACACCAGGAGAGAAACTGGTGATGGGGAGAACAATCACATCCCCAACCCGCTTACTCATCTCGATGCCTGTGAAGTTATGCCAGTCTATTTTCCCTTGACTATTCTTCATGTCAAAGAACCGCGCATCATTGAGATAATCCATGATGGAATCGGTCCACACTGCAGGACCGGTGAAATCCACCACGCTCTTCCCTTGGAAAGAAGCCAGCGTGCCAGCCTTCTTCATGCTCAACGTCGAGTTTGTGATTTTGGAAATGATCTCGCGCAGAACAGGATGACCAGGCTTGCTCTGGATGGTCCACTGGCAGAATTGTATGCGGCGACTATACCATTGCGACCAGTCGGGACGGTCGGGATCTGCCTCAATGCCTACCACCAGGCCGATGCTTTGCCGAGGAATCTGTTCTGGGACCCATTCCAGGGCGCTCTTGATGGCGTATGTGTCGATATCGGAGTAAATGCCGCCTCTGGCAAACAAGACCAGGTACCGGAACAAGTCTGCCTTGAGGACAGGCAGCGGCAGTGCTTTGTATGCTTCTATGACTTCGGGAACAGCGGCGTAAAAGAGGCTGAGCATGCTGACGGCTACATCGTCAGTGACCACCTCGTGGACAAAGCCTGGGTGCAAGGAAGTCCACGATGCCTCCTGCTCGCGAAACTCGAAATCGCTGTCGGCCGGTGACTTTTTCCATGTTTGCCATATGTAGGCAGGAAATTTGGACTCAATGTCGTAGGGATAGGCGTACGCCAGCTTGTCGTGAATCGACATGTGCGACGTGTCTACCATGGGTTTTTGCGAAATGGATCTTTTACTGCCCAAAGCTTCTGCATCTGTCGGCTGCCAAGCAGACGCAGGCACGTCACGGGCTACTACCACATGACTGCTGGATGATGTGTGCGAACGGACAACGAGCAATATGACAATGACTGTCAAAGCAGCTGCAGCGATGGCGCGACGTGAATTGGGCATCTTGGGCCGAGAGCGAGTGGAATGTCCTTTGTGATGGCTGCGACGATGATGCTGCAGGCGCTAGTTCGGGTCTCGTCTCGGACAATAAGGTCTTTGTTTCGCTGCTCTGCAAAGAGAACAGAAGAACGGAGGACTTCGCAGACGACAAAGCTGTCGAGTAGTAGTAATTCGAGTGACGCTGTTTGCCGAGGAACTTGTGATGGATGCTTCGTGTTTGTTTCAATCTCTCTCAGTTAGATGATGTGGGTGTGCGGTCACTATGGGGTGTGCCAGCCAGACAGGGAGAAGCAAAGTAATAGGAGACCAGCGTTAGGCGAGAATCTGCTCGTGAATTGCACAAACAGTATGCCAGGATTCGCTCAGGTGCCGAAGGCGGAAAAATCCTGCGACGTTTCCATGTAGGAGAATAGAAGGAAGCTGACGGTCATGAGACGGAATCGCGACAGCAACAAGAGGTGTCGGCTGAGGGAGAGGGGTCTAGGAGATAGATAAACGCAGAAGACATGGACAGCGTAGGATTCCTCAGGTGCGCAGACGTGTGAATGAAATGTGAATGCATGGATGCATGTGTGTAGGTGGCTGAGGGCCGGAGAAGGGCGACCAGCCGCCATGGCAGCACGAGAATGTGGGCCCCGAAATAGAAGTCCAGGGCCGCGAGTATACAGGTCTGAGCAGAAAGAATGAGGCACTGGGTTCGAACTTTAGGGGGGGCCCGAGCAGGTGCGTATTGCCGAATTGGCGGGCATTCCGTGAAGATCGGCCTCACCTTCTCGTGCCCTTGCTAGCGCACGGTGGAGCACTGGATAAAAGTATGGTAGGCGATCATTAGTGGTTTGAAACGGCACCATCCGGAAAGAGCAGGGCAATTGTTGATGTTCATTGGTCGCCGATACTTCCCAGCCTCGGGCCCATACACGCCCAACGGAACATCGAAAGTCTTTCGAACAAAGATGGTCTGTCGTTCCTGTCGACGACAAGCGAAACATGCGCGGGCGCTGCGTAATGGCATTCTGAGAGTATAACCACCAAATGATGCCGCCTTGACCTACAGGGCGGCGCCTCGCGTCCTGGGAAAAGCACGTCATCTCCCCAATGAGGCACTTGTTCACAGGTGGGCAGGGGCCTGGGTCGGGACAGTAACACATTATTTATAAAGTCAAGTCAGGTACTCCGTACTTGAGAACTCTACGGAGCACACAGAGTCGCTCGGTAGATGAAGTATTGTACTCCAGCGAACCGAGTGGCTGTGGGTCAGGATTTGATGACGCGGCCAAAGGGTTCGTCCGGCGCCCACACGGAAAGAGCGGCAGTGCGGGCGGATGGGCGGGGTTTCTGCGGGTGCGGTAATGCATTGCCCCAGCGGATGCTCTCAGGGCTCTCGTTTCGCATGGGTATGCCTGGCAGCTTTGATGCTAATAAATGCGCTACGCTAGCAGTTGCATCGTGAGTCTACGGAGTATTGTGCTCTCATCTCTGTGCCTCTGGCACGGCCCACGGCCGGAATTCAATCTGCCCGGACTGTGCACTAATCATGGCCTTGTGTTGGCAGGTTCCCTTGCCCCGCGGACATGTGCGGCTGTTTGCTGTGCTCCTGGCTTGGTCGCCTCCCTTTGCGTGCCTTGGCCCAACAAGCCTGTCCCTACCCCGCCACGTACCGAGTTTCTCCACTGCACCTGCCTCGAACGACGAGGCAGGCTCACCCGATTTTTCTCGTGGTGAGACATTTGCCTACATTTCGCTGAAGACGCCGTTCAAATCTCAACCATCTGCGACATTGATCGGGCCCGAGCATTCCGTCACTCTAAATCTATCGAGATTTGCTGGCATCCTATCATTTCCCATCTCCTTCGTGCGGAGACTGCTGGCTGCTGGGCCGAAGAAGCTTTATTTTGGCTCCCGAGACAGACGACCTTCCGTCAAATTGAATTCAACTTTGCCTCAGCAGATTGGGTCAACACTTCGTAGGGAGAATCTGATTCGTCCTAGCACTTGACACTTCGTCCGTAGATTGTCGTCGTGCCAGCTTGGCCAGAGACCACCCTGCGTAGCGCATGCCATGACCTTCATTTCATGTCGTTTTCGAAGCTGATCAGGGCAAACAGGGCCGCCTGAAATCCCATCGTACTCATGGGTGCTTCGGCAGTCCCAAGCAAACTTTGACATGTTTTGCCGTGTTCAGGTTTCGTCGACTTTTCTAATGACGACGCCATTTTCCAGTACGACACGCGTCATCTGACATCATTAAACGCTTTTGTTTGCAGAGTATCGCGCTACGAGTCATGAGTCTAATACTCCCCCGCTTGCTATCAATCTGCCGCGACGGGAAGCCGATCCCCGATCGACGAAAAACCTTCTGCGCCGTATTTCCAGAGTAACCTACACACTACAACCTGTGTGACCAGGGACATGAGCAATAGGGTGTTTCTGCGAGCTTCGTAAGCCAACGTGGAAGTAAAAAGCAGGCGAGCGTTCATGGAATGACGAAGCGATGAATCCTACTGAGGACTTTGAGGAGGAAAGTGGCACGATTCGTTGGCCGCGACCACTTTATGGAGCCGTACAGTCATCATATCTTTGCCTTCTGGTAATTAAGTGACATATTGTCGACAGCAACGTCCTGCCGATGATCGCAGACTGGACGTTGTTGTTAAGTTAAGGTGATGTGTTGAGCAGCTTGTCGCAGCTCAGCAGGAATTACCAAAAACCTCGTTGAATGCCAAACATTCGGTAGGAACTCGCCGCGGTCGTAACCAGCTACCAAATTTGAGCCGAGGACGGGACGAGCACGCCTATCCGCGCTTCACCTCGAGGGTCGCGTTCTGCCTTGCCGCCGATAGAAGCTTATTGTACGCTGCGACTCGTTCTGTGCTTGGGCCTGGTCATTATTCTCGAGATGGTCCTCCGCAGCAAACTTCCTGACCAACAGCACACAGAAGTGCTTTTTTCTCAGGTCTTGATGAAAGAGCAATATCTTGTCGTTCTGACGCCTCTGCAACCAAGATCGACGGTGGAGCTTTTACTCTTTGTTAATGAGATGATGGAGTCACGTATAGCAGCCGATGCAAACCGAAGGTCTTTTGGAATTGTCCACTCTTGACCCTGCTAAAATTCTTCTCACGATGTCATGACTCGTGGCTTGCAGTCGTCGCTTGAGACACATGAGAGTGATGTGCAACGCGCCAAGGGATCGAGCATAAAAAGTCATTCTCGACCCTCGATCTTCTCTGAAGAGCAATTCCCTGACAGCGTCATCCAGTCGAGCTCACGTTCAGCTGCCGAAAGCAGATGATCCCACCTTGTCTCACGAAAACTCATGATCGTTCAGTTCTTGGAACATCAAGCCAACAACTCTATGCAGGCGACTTTGGCGGCCACAAAGACTTGCCATGTTGACGTCCGTCTTGTTCGGCTTGTCCGCTCAAGTCCTTTGCCTTTGGCACGCTGTTGAAGGACACAGCAAAGCATCCGTCTATCAGGTCTTTCGCAGCGACACCAGAGATCCAACGATACTGCAAGCACAAGGTGGATTCTTGTCAACAGCAAAGAATCTCAGCGAGGTGAGCTTGTCCCAGTACGTCCTCGAGACCGAGTGCGTGCGATTCAACGACACATGTTCTCGCCAATCATTCCTTCTACGCACTTCACAGAATCTCGCGACAGAGCAGCAGCGCCTCGGTAATGCATCGGGCTATGTGTATGACATTCAGGCCACGCCGAACTTCATTGATCTGGCAACTTCACTGGCACAAAGCCCGGAGCGAGAGCTAATGGACGAAACTGTCGTGCTTGGAGATATCTTGTGGACTCAGGTCAGGAGCTGGCTCACCATGCCACAAGGTGTCAGCACCGATGTCAGTGACAGAAACTGGACTGTCAATCCGGACTTCGACCAAGCGTTAGGATCCTACTCGGCGTCTCTGTATCAAACTCAGCTCTTCATATCTGTAACTCCCAGCGCTTCAGATTCCTCAGAAAAAGCTGTCACGAACTTCATGCTTGAATGCACTTCAGCGCTGGGCTGGCGGTCGCTCTTTGGACCTTCCATTAGCGTGCTCTTGGATCAAGTGAGCCGGGCGGCTGAAATAGCTGCGAGCGCTCTCGAAGATGTCAAGATGTTCAACGCTGCGTCTAGTGGCTCTGCAGCGCGAGTGTCAAGAGCAGGGGCCGACTTGGCAATGGCCTTGACGATCAAGCTTGCTAAATACCTCGAAGACATGAAGTGTCGCGAGTTGAAGCCAGTGACGACGTCATACAAATTGGCATTGGGGGCCAGACGTTCATCCATGAAGGCCATGCAGCAATCTGAAATGCAATTCTTCTGGGAATACGACGGACTGACTCAAAGAGCCAAAGCCCTCGCTCTGGAGGGAGACGCGGGTGCAATCGCAGTAGCTCATGAGGCGGATGCGGTGGCCGACTTGATTGTAGACCAGTCAAGAAGAGCTCTGGACGAGCTCGGGCTGATTCAGCAGAAGCAGGCGAATATCCAGGCGGCCGATCCTCTCACGCTTGTAGATGTCGACAAAATGGTATGCGTACGTACCCTGCAGAATTGCAGTCTGGCGAAACAGCGAGAGCTGGACGCAATTGCTCGCGATATGGGCTACATGGAGGAGACCGTTCACATTGTGAGTCAAGCAGCTGCTCGTATCAAGCAGAGGGCAGAAGAGGTAATGCGCATCGCCTTGTTGAATCTCAACGATGGCGAAGTTAAGGGTCATGAAAAAACCGCTGACGTTGAGCGAGGCCTCAGCGCGAGGGTTACGAAATACATGGCGGTCGAGTCCGTCACGCCCGTGCTAAACGAAGTACACAAGACAATCGTATCAGTCGAAAAGGTGCAATTCCTGAGCCTAGCTGAGCCGAAAGTCTTGTGCGAGCTGATGACTCTCGTCGTTGACTTTGGTCTCGAGCTCTTGGCATCTGCACCTGGCCCCTTGGCTGCCCCTTGGCAGATCCTTATATGGGCCAGAAGAGGATACAGGTTTTACCATGTAACGAGCATGCTAGCCATGGCCATAAAAGTGGGTGGTGTAGAAGATGACTTGGTGCGTCTCTCGTCACAAGTGGCCCAACTCAAGGTCACAGCCGCAGACATGCTGAAGAGAATAGATCGGCCGCCGCCAAGAACAGCAGCGCTCCGGGCAAGCATGAAGGAGAACTCTACGACAACTTTTTTTGGTGTGTTTCGCAGCCTGTCCTCACAGCGAGCTGGCTCGAATTGGAGGTTCGAGCTGGAAGTCACAAGCGGACTACAAGTCGGGAGCAGTCGTGGCCCTCACCAAGCCTATGACACTGAGAAAATCGGAGTGAACAGCACAAAACACACGCTGAGACGAGTCGAACAGATGTTACATGCGGCAAAGGGCGAAGTGAATCTGGAGCATCGGAATGGGATCGTTGATGCGGCTCTGGAGGCGTTTGACGAGGTTCTGGCAGGCGGAAGAGTTCGCGACAAGACACTGCTTGACATGTTGGACGCCGAGATGAGAGCTGGGAGGATACAAGCCCCCGATAAGCTGCAGCCTTCAGCGATCGAAGAACAGGTTGCTGGTGTCGTCAACGCCATCCAGGCTGAGAAATTGCGGCCTGTCGTAGTGGAGGAAGACGAATACCACTATTCTTATGTCATCAACGGCCGACGTTAGACCTGAGTGGCATGGAGCAGGATGCTGTTTTCTTTTTTCCGGTTCATTTGGCAATTTGTGCCGTTACGCCGGCAATAGAACGAAATGTTCTCTGGAGCCTTTCACTTCTCCACGATCTTACGACGGTCGCAGGATGTCTCCGCTCGCGTCGCATCGCGCGATCTGATAAGTGCTCTCTATGACAAAATCAAGATCTTTTCCGGATTTGGATCTACCAAGGAAAGGACGCCCGCGTGAGAAAAGGAGTGACGAGAGGATACCTCTTGCTAGCCCTCGAGCACGGGGTCGAATGGGCTGCCCGGCTTCGAACTGACAAGCCCTTCAGAGAGTCGGTCAATGATGTGATGGTCCTACCGCAACCTGCCACCATCGCCCCTCCGCCAGTACGGAAATGATCAATTGTAGCGGTTCCGAACTCGCGAGAGTCAGTACGAGGCTCGAGGAGGCAGAAGTTTTGCCGGTTCGTTCCCTGGATGGGAACCCAACGTACTGAACGCCGTCCTAACCGACCCGTCGGATCAGATTATTACTTCTGCATGCATGTGCAATTTCTACTGGTCACTCAGAGGTCAGCGATATCATACCTTCGCTAAATATAGATCGACTGACTCGGCCTTTGCGCAATGACGGCCATGACTCTCTTGTCTGCGATGCTCACCGGCGGCGAACAGGATGATCCACGGCATTGTCCAGAAGTTTCGAACGTCTCTGTGCTGCTTGCTGGGACCTGGTTATGAGACTCGTGGAATGTGGCGGTCACAGTCTCGGTAAAAGGTGTGGAGAATTCCACCGGACTTCTCTCCATGAGCCGTCTTCTCCGCATCTTCTTTCGGATGTAGATGAGCAGATAAGATCCGGATTTCTTTAAGATGTTTCAAATCATTAAAACGACCCCTTTCCTTGAGCCCGGCAAGCGGTAGTTCAGTCGGGGCTACCCGCCAGGCGAGCTTGGCAAAACGGGTCGTGACCGACGACACGGACAGAAGTGAGCTGACTTTGGCAGAAGAGGCGGACCGGGCGTATGCGCCTGCAGGCCTACCGAATGCAGTCTTCTTAGAGCGGGTATCAATCAGGCTGTAGGTTTCTGTAGAGCGATCTGCAGGACGACTTCGAGACTGACTAAATGATGGGCAGTTGTGCAGCATATCTTTCTGCCGGAGAAGCACCAACTTCTGCATCTGCATGCAAGTCTGTACCGAGCCAATTTCAGGACTTGGGCCGTCGACTGAAGGCAACTTGAGACGACTTTACCTCCAAGGCCCCTCTCTGGTGGCAGCCAAACTTCAGATGCCCCGTGATAAGGGCGGAAAACTGTCATCGAGGCTTTCTCCAGCCTCACTTTCAATCATGCCACCGTCTATTGATATTATGGACCTTGGGCTAAAGAACGAGACGTCTGACTCGAGATATCTTGACCGTTCCGAATAACAAGGTCACCGTCCCTCGACAGGTATATAAGACCTCACGATCGCGACCAGAACAAATATTCCTATGTGCTACGTATTAGTTTGTGAGGGCCAATTGCGTTCAAAGTCAATTACGTTCGAAATCAACTACGTTCAACTTCGATTCAACTCAGTGGAATAGTCGCCTCTTTCGCACCTACCATAGCTGTCAAGGTAAGTAGCGTCGTCTCTCGCGAGCCGTCCATAAAATGTCGAAAAACTCAGATTTTCTAAAGAGCATAGTAGTAAATACGGAAATATGCATCTCGTCCTTGCGGTCTGGGCTCTGTGTGGCGCCCAGCTCGGAGTCCAGGCTCTCGTTGTTCCAAGAGATGTAGAAGCGAACTTGCGGGATGAGGAAAAGCAGAAGCCAGATAGCTCAGCCAAGCAGGATGGCTTCGTGGCCAGCGCTCCTGTTATCCTCAGAGGTTCGACGAATCGCCCGGGTAGCGGCCGGACATTGGCTCCCCGTGAACCACAGGATCATCCACCGCATCCCAGCTTTCCAGAGGGGCTACAGGATAGGTATGGTTTGGAACGCCGTGAAAATTCCAGACCAGATTTCAGGTCCCCAAGCGCCAATCGTACGGCGCCTCGACCACCTGCCTTACAGACGAGGAGTTCAAAGCAAAAGAGAGAAATTGGTGCATCGATTGCCAAACGGGATGTTGGCCTGGGCCAAATTCACCACCTTCGGCCTCCAACGAAGGAATTGCAAACTGGTGGCGGCCTGGGCCAAATTCATCACCTTCGGCCTCCAACGAGGGAATTGGAAGCTGGTGTCGGCGGCCTGGGCCAAATTCACCACCTTCGGCCTCCAACGAAGGAATTGGAAGCTGGTGTCGGCGGCCTGGGCCAAATTCACCACCTTCGGCCTCCAACGGAGGAATTGAAAACTACAAACGAAATTCATACATCTAGCCCTCACCCATCAGTCGTGGTATGTAAGGGTCGTGGAAGCGAAGGCAAAGGCGAGTGGCCTGCTGAGAGCCGAGGCAAGTATTCCAAGAGCGTCAAATACCATGGAATCTGGTGTCCTGAGGAGCGGGTGTCGGAAAAGTCTGCAAGTGAGGTGTATGCCCGGGCACTTGACGAGACACCAGCCCTGAAAAGTGCAACAGACGAAACAGTTCAGGTGGCCAGTACCCATGAGGCTCCTGAGACTGTAGACGAGCCGTCTATTTCCAACACCAAGATCGGCGAAGTCCCCCAAGTCGTCAAGAATGACGACCCCAATGTTGTCAAAGCTAAGCCTCAGACTGACACGGTCCAATCTGGATCTGACTCAAAAATTGCGGAGGACACCGTGCGCATGAATGAAGGCAAAGACAGCCAGACTCCTCATGTTGAGACTCGGATCGCTCGCAAACCCGCGGATGGCGTTCGCGCCACTCAAGCCGTTGGCCGTGGTGGTCCGATGATCAATGACAGCCAGACCCGACACATCGTACTGGATAACACCCCCGGAGCTGTCGTCACTGTTAAAGTTGAAACTCGCGTCACCGGTCAGGGCAGCCATGCTTACGACCCGCGCGAGATTGGGGGCGACGGCTCAGCCCATGCAGCTCACGATCATCCATGGGACACGGGCGACGATGGCAAATTCATTCCGCCATTCAAACCTCGGGATGCAAATGAAAGGAAAGACTCTCAATCGCCAAATGAGACTGGAGTTCGTGAAGGTGAAAAAGACATTCACCCACTTGATGGGGACCACCGTATTGAGGAGACCAATGGATTTCAACCGCCCAGTCAGGTCGGAGGTAACGTGGATCTGAAGCCACTTGGCGGAGAGGCTGGCGCTCGGGGAACAAACGACATTCGACCTCCAAGCGACACTCAGGTCAAGGTTCCAATTGAAGACACTCGGCCACTTGACCAGAATTTCCACCCTCAGGGAAGAAGCAACCCGCAGCCACCAAGCCAGACTGGCGTCGACAATAATGTCCAATTACCCGATCGAGAACATCACGCCCAAGAAAGAAGCAACATCCAGCCACCACAAAGCAACGGGGTGGATGATGAACAAGTCGCATTTGTACCGCTCGCCGAAGCGCCGCCGCCGGCTGAGGTAGCTAATGATGAACCTCGCAAGGTGGTCAGCACCGGTGAGGGCCACAAGACTGCTGTCTAAGGAGCGATCCCAGAAAACTGACGTGGAATAAGATACCGATCACTGTGTCTAGCGAAGCCGCCGTCACCTGCTCGACATCTGTCACTGATGGGAAGGGCTTTTGTTCTGCTTGTGGAGAGTTGTGATCTAGTTCCTAGTTTAGAGAAACAATGAATGTTTTGGAGCAAAAACAAGTCTCTTTCAATTGGGTTTCTTTCTGGTATTTCGTCGCGATATGCCCCCGAGTTCATGCACGTCAATATTATAGGCGCGGAATGAGGTGGCGCGAACGGGTAACATATCTGACGTTGCAGTGCATAAACCCAGCGCCCAGGGCTGAACGAGGAGGGCGAGGCTGCGTACGACCTTGATCCATGACTCTTTGTCGGTAAGAGAGGGCGGGCTGCCCCCTGCTTGTCGTCAAGACGAGCACGCCTCCACCGTCGCTGAAGAGATACTCTCTCTTCTGCTGGAACATGACCGTGTTGACATGCGGAGGCAGCGTCACGTATCGCGAACACGGTCGAGTGACGCCACGCGCGCAGAATGCCTTGGGTTTCGTTTCTTCATTTTCAAGAGTGATCCTCTGCGAATTCATGCAAGCACCTGTGGTGTACGCAATGATGGAGCCATGCCCCCTCGCCCCCCGAGTCATGTCACAAGTTGGGCCTGGCATTGCGCCTCGTAGTCACGAAAGAGCGGAGGAGACGTGCGCGACCCACGATGTTCTCTCGGCAAGAGCCGAGTATGGCGAGGCAAATTTCCTGTGCTGGTGGTCCGCAATGGATCCAACTGGATGATTGATAACAAGGCCCTGGCTCCGAGGCCGTCTTCGGCGCTGCCCACTTCCTCAATCATGATGGGATCCGTACATCGGTCATTGCGACTTGCTGCGACCCATTCAGGCTGTCTGTCATTGGCATCGATTGCTTCACTTCTGCGACATCTTTGATAGCTTCTTGAGGAAGAACATATTAGTTGAGACGGTACCTGGCGCGGAAGAGCCGATATGTCGAATCGTGAAGAGCAGCGAAGGCCTCTCCTCAGCCCCGATTATGACGAAGCAAGTCCCACCGATCAGAAGACGACGACTCGTCTCTCCAGGGTTATCCCGCTCTTGCTTGCCATGGTCACCATTGCGCAAGCCAGCGCTTCCTTCGTGGACCCAGCCATGTCGGAGATAGAAGAGGGTATTATCTGCAAAGCTTTCTATCGAGCCATCGCCATAGAGGATCCGGCGAGCGATGCGCGGTGCAAGATTGAAGCTGTGCAGGCTGAGCTGTCCATGCTCCAGGCGATCGAGCAGACTCTTGTGCTGACAGGGCCATTGCTCACCTCGGTTATGTACGGTCTGGCTGCAGAGAGATATGGACGGAAGCCGGTGCTCCTGCTTAACGCGTTTGGCATGATGCTTCAATTCCCCCTGGACTTTCTTGTCTGTACGGCTCCCTTCCCCGCCATCTTCCAACAGTCCAACCCCAGACGTTGCAATGATCTGGACCAGTGTCGTTGTGACGCTAACAGGTATCTGTCGGCTACCCCGTCAGTGCGACTCTTCCCAGTGCGCTTCATCTGGCTAGTTGCCCTTGTGACGGTCGTGGGGGGAGGTCTGCACGTCATGCTGGCGGTCACGTACACGATAGCAAGCGATATGATAGCTCCAGAACAGCGGTCCGCATTGTCCAGGCTCACTCAGCTTCTTGCTACTCAGCGATGAACATTATGCTGACGTCCTGAATCAGATCGACCGTGTTTCTCTACATCTCGGGGGCCATCAACGGTATTCCACTGGTCGTCAATCCGCTAGCATACCTTGCGATGAAGAAGGGGCCGTGGCTGACAGGCTGTATCGGATGTCTCTGCTGCGTTGCCCAGTTCGGACTCGCGTCTGCTGTCCCAGAAACGATCCAATGGACAAATCCCCCCAGAGAGCGACAACTCAACAATGATGTCGCGGCGGGAGAAGTTTCGATCGTCCCAGCCGTCGTTACCGATCGCTCCCTGTTTTGGTCAGCCCGAATGCTCTCATCGATGAGAGAAACCGGGCACAAATGCCGGATGGTCTTGCAAACCCACAAGACGCTCTCTCTCCTACTGCTATCGTGCTTGGTTGCCAAGAGTGGTTATGGGGCAGCTGCCTTGCTCATGCAGTACATTTCGAGGCGTTACTCGCTCTCTTGGGCTGAGGTACAGTTGCAGCGACTCCAGTTTCTTGGGTTCTCCTTTGAATGCCGTCAAGTCCTTGTCGTGCTAACGGGCATGATCCTTGATGCAGGCCAGCCTTGCAATGTCAGTCAAGGCTCTGAGCAAATTGACTTTTGCTGTGGTCGTGCTGCCCTTCGTCAGCCGGGCCCTCATACGTGCCAGGGTTCCGCCGATGCGAAAGGACTTGCTGCTCGCGCGATGTAGTCTCGTGTTTGCCGTACTGGGTGCTTTCGGCATCGCCATTGCCCCCAGTGCAACTTCACTAATGGCCTGCCTCGTGCCCTTCGCCGTGGCTGAAGGCTTTGGCGCAAGTGTCAAGAGCCTGATGGCAGAGCTTGCCGAGAAGGGTCAGGTCGCCATCGTTTTCTCGATTCTCAGTTTGCTGGAGATTTTAGGTATCATGATGTCTGGGCCGGGCATGGCTTACGCATATCGCGTTGGCCTACGATGGGGCGAGGACTGGCAAGGCCTCCCCTTCATGATTGGCGGCACGTTGATGGGGGTTGCAGGTCTGATACTGGCTGTGGTTCGCGTGAAAGATTCGTCAGACACGACAGACAATAGCGAGGGGGTGGTGACTCCTGCAGGTGGTCAAACATAGAAATCCGTCAATCATGTCTTTGCATCTGAGGCGCCTGAAATCTGTCGTCTGTCGTTTTGGAACCTGTGTCGGTCGGGCCTTCAAGTGAAGGGAAAGGAATGCATGCCCGCTACGGACGACTTGCACGTCATGCCAAGCTGACTGCACCATGCCCACACATGTTGGCTGCCTCGCGAGAAGTCAGGTCCAGTGTTGACGGGCGGAAGCGAAACAACCCATACTCGCTGAGACGCAGCGTCCCTCTGCGCCCGACCGAGAGATGCGCCGCTTCAGATGCGTCTGAATGGATGACTGCCTGCTGAACTGGAGTTTACTCCACTTGCTTGGGGCATTCTTGTGGCGATTCGATAGCATCATCAGATGACTGACTGTAGGGCTCCTTGGCCCAGTTCGGCATCCCGAGCACAAGATACTGGCGAATCGCCGAGACGGACACATGGTACACCTTTTCATGTCGGCACCGAGGCACACGTCCCGGAGAGTGTGTCTGACGAAGAGCAAGTGATATTGCCAGAAAACCGGTTTCTTGCTTGTGACGAGCGACTAGAGAATCTCGGCAATTCCGTCCCGCAGCCTGTCAAGGGACGCATGACCTCGTTCAGTCGGGATGGGCAACTCGATGGTGCGAAGCTCTGGATCTTGATGGTGGTAAAGAAGTTGTGCGTCGTCAGGATGCGTGTGATATTGACCGGTTGCCTTTTGCAGTGATGTTTGGCTTCCTGTGTTATCGTCGTGAAGACCGAGTTGCGCCCTTGCTTGAATGTAGGGCTATCTGAAGCACTGTACCTTTCATGGTCAGAGCTAGCTGGGGGGGATTCAGTTTCTACCATGTCAACGTCATTTAGCGAAGAACTGCCTTCTGACGGTTAAAAGTGGACACTCTAACTTGGCTATCCCCGCTTGCGCCACCGTTACATTGCCATGCTTTTCCATTTTCCACAATTCGGCAAGCTTTCCGAGCACAGGACTTCGAAATGGACCATCAACATCTAGTCGAACTCCAGGCGGGCCTCCAAGTCCTCAGCTTCAAAGCTCTTGAGCCATTTCTTCGCGACTTTGACCAGTTCATGACGCTGCGAACTTTCGTCGGTGGTTATGAGCTGAGTCAGGCGGATGAAACACTCTGGACAATTCTCTGGACGAACAAAGTCGCACTTGGTCCCATTCGCAAATCGCTGTTCCCAAATATCACACGATGGTACAAACATCTTGAATATTCCTGCACCAATATTCAAAAAAAAGTCAAAGCCAGACAAGACGAATTGAAGTCTACAAACGCAGCTGCGAGCGAAGCTGGAGGACGTTACAGCATTAAGCTGCAAGATACTGAAAACGGAGTTGTCACCCGATTTCCGCCGGAGCCTTCGTATGCACATGACTCATTTATGAAACTTCAAGACTCAACTTATCTCATTAATCGTTTATAGTGGTTACCTACACATCGGCCATGCCAAGGCTGCGTTCTTGAACGATTACTTTGCCCACGATGCCTTCTCAGGATCTCTTATCCTGCGATTTGATGATACAAATCCTAAAAATGAGAGACAGGAGTTTGAAGAATCTATTATCCATGACCTCCGTGTTCTTGGAATAACGCCGCAAAGGATCACATACACAAGCGACTACTTTGAGCAGCTTTATAAGTTATGCCAGAAGCTCATTCTGGATGGAAACGCATATGCTGAAGACACAGACCCCGAAATACAAAAAGTCGATCGACGCCATCGCTTGGCTAGTAAATGTCGAGATCGAGACCCCAGTGAAAGCCTCGCAATTTTCGAGGAGATGCGAGCAGGAACAGCTCTTGGCCAGCAGCATTGTATTCGCGCACGAATCACCTACGATAGTAGTAATGGATCTTTACGGGACCCCATCATCTACCGTTTTCCTCGCTGGGAAACTGACGAGAACCCACAGCCACACCACCGAACAGGCTGGGCTTGGCACATATATCCCACCTATGACTTTGCATGTCCTCTGGTTGACTCTCTTGAAGGAGTGACTCACGCACTGAGGACAACTGAATACTCGGATCGTAATGATCAATATCACTGGTTCCTCGAGGCGCTCGACATGCGTCGTGTCCATCTCTGGGATTTCGCCAGAATCAACTTTATTCGAACATTCCTGTCTAAGAGGAAGCTTTCGAAAGTCGTCGAGACTGGCAGGGTTAGTGGCTGGGATGATCCGCGAATGCCGACGATTAGGGGCATTCTTCGTCGCGGGTTGACTGTGGTTGCACTTCGGGAATTCATGCTGAAGCAAGGGCCGAGCCGCAATGTTGTTTCCATGGACTGGACCACCCTTTGGGCAACGAACAAGAAAATCATTGATCCTGATGCGCCAAGACATACCGCTATCGCGTTGCATGATATAGTGCGCGCTACTATTGTCGGGTGCGCGGATGCTCCTTGGCAAGAAGACCGTCCCAAACACCCCAAGAATCCGGCAATGGGAACCAAGTCAGTCACCTTTGCCCGGGAGATCTATCTTGAACAGGAAGATGCAGCTTCTCTGGAAGAAGATGAGGAGATCACTCTGATGAGCTGGGGAAACGCGTTTGTGCGACACGTTGGCAAATCCGACGCTGGAGTTGTTCGGGAAGTTCAATTTGAACTCCATCCTAGCGGAGATGCTGGAAAGTCAGACAAGAAAATTCACTGGCTAGCGGCTGCAGAAAACCTCGTCAGCGCGGAACTTTGGGAATTCGAATACCTCCTCACGAAAAACTCTCTCGAGAAGACAGATAGACTGGAGGATTTCCTCAATCCTGTCACCTCAAAATCGGAGGATGCGCTGATAGATACCAACGTAGTGAATCTTACGGAGGGGTCTTTCATTCAACTGGAAAGGAAAGGGTATTTCCGTGTGGACAGGCCCGCTGGCCATGGACTTGATGGCAAGGCTGTATTCTTCAAAATTCCCACAGGTGGGACAAAAGCCTAGGCTGCATGTGGGCTGCGGCGACTTGGTGTTTCCATCAGTAATTCTTCCCATGATCTAAGTTTCCGTGAGCTCTCAAGATACTACTATTTCTCAACTAGTTCAGCATTATTCCATAGTGAGCACTTCATGTAAGAAGCCAAAGATGGAGATAAATGTGGCATAAAATACTTCACCCCTCAGTTTTCTATTAGCTCATGTATCGACGGAACTTGGAGGCGGTGTTATGCAAGGAATGTCGCTTTCATCCATGGCTGCGACAAGGAAGGATATGTTGGCAGCACTTGCTAAAAGCCTCGGCCCCGTTGGAAAGCCGTGCCACAGAAGAGCGGGTCACACTCGCAGCGTACCCAGAGTGGATGGCAAAGGCTACAGCAACTAGGAATGTGGGCTTTGCTCCCCTTTCAGGGCTGAGGTTTGCCTAAAGCGACCCAACACTACTGATCGGAGCGCGCGGGACGTACCGCCCAGGGTCTTGATCACTACTACCCTGAAGGCCAGATCGAAGATCGGCGGGTTATCGCTGCTGGTCGATGGACGGCGCACGCTGGGAAATGAAATGACTTGGCCGGAAAGAGCATTGACTGGATGAACTCCTCGTCAGATACCTGAGCTTTGCATTAGATGACGGCATTTATAAGCCCCGGCTAATCTTCGACAAGAAGACTGACATCTTTCGGATTAGGTTCGACGATGAAATCCAGCTCTCGGCCTCGCTCATCGACAATTTCAAGAAGCTCACCGACATACTATATATCAATGCCTTCGCCGTCGACCTGTGTCCCAGCTAATGTTATATAGTCGACAACCACCGTTTCCTGCGCGGCTGTACTTCCTTTAGCTGCCGTGAGCGCCTGCGCGTCCTCGCACATCCACACGCCGCTGAAGCCGAGATGTTTATTCTTTTCGACGTCGACCGCACTTTCTGTCGCGCGGAGGGATTCAGCATCGATGCCTTCTGCCGCTGCGTCGGTGACGTTGCTAACCGCGCCATCACCAAGATAGCCCGAATATGACGGTCAATTCGAAAGAGGCTCTGGGTTGCACTGGACATGCCTGCTCTTGGCCGGGGCGGGGCTGGCAACTGACAGCGAGCAGCCTAGCCAAGTTTCAGCATCTCAGCGGCAAGTTCCGTCGGACGTTGGCCGACCAAGATCAGAGTCGGAATACCGAGGACGCGGTTTGGTGGACTCTTTTGGCGGGAAGCAGAGCATCAGAGCATGATGGAGGACTCTGGAGGTACCGTAACGGTGTTCGCGAAGGTGCTGCTAGTTCGGGCGTTGGCCCCACCGGGAGATGCACTGCATCGAATGAAACACTGCATGCGAGTTGCCGGCCGACGGAGGCCAGGGAGGGACCTGTCAAACCTGTGTCAAGTTGGGCGCCCTCGCGAACGTTTGGGCGGGTCGAAGAAGGAGAAGACGCGACGCTAAGGCGGGGTACTGCCGCTGTCGGACCAGTCGTTTGGTACGACTGGAGTGGCCTGGGCTTCGCATTCACCCACCTCGAGATATGTATTACTTCCCTCTCTTCCGTCTCTTCCCCATGGCACGTCATCTCTTCTCATTGTCCATGTACGTTGTTTTCAAGAATGTCAGTATACGTCGATGATGATGATGCATGATGCATGCGAGGCAGGTTGAAGGCAAAGACGATTTTCCGACCTGCAGCCAAGTCGAAGTCGGCCTTCTTATCATACGGCCGCGATGGGAGGGCGACACTATGTAAACTAAAACAAAAATGCTCCGTTCGTGACTTGCTCGGCCTGCTTGATTGGAGTGGTGGCGTCCCCACCTGGTCATGACTTTCGCGAGCTTCCGTGCCCCTGGTCTGTTCGATTCGATCCCCATCCAATTACTTAAAGACTTTAAGCAACCACCTCCATGCAGGCCATGGCCCGACGAAAATTCTGGCGGCGGCGAATACGAACAGAGTACTGGCCATCTTGGAACTGAACCTCCTCCCTCTCTCCGGCCACCATCGGTCTCGTCCTCTTTCGTCATGCCCGCCGACCCTCCTCCTCCTCACCCGCTGGCCCCATTGACAGCCCAAGAGTTCACCAGGGCACGCCATCTGCTTGTCGAGTCGTACGACAGCACACAATCGATATATTTTCGACAGATCAGCTTGCAAGAACCCGCCAAGGACACTTTGGTACCCTTTCTCGAGGCCGAGCATGCCGGCACCCTCGCCCCAGACACGCCCCGTCCCGCTCGTCGGGCCCGCGTCGAACATGACCTGATCAATCAAGACAAACATGAGGCGGTGAGGTCCATCGTCGACCTCGATGCCGGTAGGGTCGTGAGCAGTGACACCGCCTCGACCTGTTCCTTCCCCTTCTTCACTCCGTAAGTCATGTTGTTGTCCCCGTGTGCCGGCCTCCGAGCTTGTTCTGACCAGAGGGGCGTCGTGCAGACATGAGTTCGGCCTGTTTCTGGAACACTGTGTGGCATCAGACCTCTTCAAGGAGGCCATGTCCGAGTTTGCCCTGCCCGAGGGGTTCGAAATTGTCATAGATCCCTGGCCATACGGTCCATCCGACTGCGACGATGGCCCCAGATACATGCAAGGCCTCGTATTTGCCCGGGATGCCAGAAAGGACCATCCCGACACAAACCATTATGGTCATCCCGTTCCAATCATACCCGTCATGGACTGGGTCACCAAGAAGATTGTGCGCGTCGATCGCTTGGCCACTGGCGGAGCTGAGGATGGCTTGGAGCCTGCCTCCCGCGGTGACAAGCCCAGGCCTTTATTCGCAGACGCCACATCGGCTGAGTGGGTTCCCGAACTGTTGGACCTTCCCCTGCGGGACGACTTGAAGCCTCTCAACATCGTACAGCCCGATGGCGCATCCTTCACCATTCAACCCGACGGGCTTGTCGAGTGGCAGCGATGGCGCTTCCGTCTGGGTTTCACTCCGCGCGAGGGTGCCGTTCTCCATGACGTCTGCTATGAGAATCGGCCTGTCTTCTATCGGCTCAGCTTCTCCGAGTTGACGGTGCCTTACGCCGACCCACGGCCGCCTTTTCACCGCAAGCAGGCCTTTGACTTTGGCGATGGCGGCGTTGGGCGCCAGGCAAACAGCCTAGCCCTCGGCTGCGACTGTTTGGGTGCCATCCATTACGTCGACGCCTTGCTGTCGGGTCCTGACGGCTCACCTGTGCTGACCAAGGCTGTCGTCTGCCTGCACGAGCAGGACAACGGCATTCTCTGGAAGCACACTAACTTCCGGACCAACAAGGCTGTGGTGGCACGCTCTCGCGAGTTCGTCGTGCAGTTCATCTGCACCCTCGCCAATTATGAGTATGTCTTCGCCTTCAAGCTGGACCTCGCCGGTGGCATCACACTCGAGACCCGCGCCACTGGCATGGTCAGCGTTGTGGCCATTGACCCTGGCAAGACCAGTCCGTATGGTAACGTGGTCTCCCCCGGCATTCTGGCGCAAAACCATCAGCACATCTTTGCTGCTCGCATCGACCCGGCCATCGACTCGTACCGTGAAACTCAGGTCGTCGTTGAGGAAAGCCACGGCGTCAAGATGGATCCCAAGATCAACCCTCATGGCAACTTCTACGAGGTTCGACGCCAGATCGTCCATCGGGCGACTTCGGTTGACGCCGAACCTCGCCTAAATCGCGTCATCAAACTCGAAAATCCAAGCAAGAAGAACCCCGTGTCAGGCAAAAATCGTGCCTACAAGCTCACGGCCCCAGCAACGCAGCTGATACTCGCGGACCCCGACAGCATTCACACCCAGCGCGCCAAATTCGCTCAACACGATGCATGGGTCACTGGCTACCGAGATGGCGAGTTCTGGGTCGCCGGCGAATACACCAACCAGAGCCGCTGCGAGGCCGGTGGTGTCGGAGACATGATTCGCCGTGGAGATTGGTTTACCGACGAGGGCAAAGGGGACGGCCTCGGCGGCCACAACGGCAGCATCAGCCATGACGGCCTCAGTGGTAACCATGGTAAAAGTGGTCCTAACGGCTGCAATGGTCATAGTGATCATGATGGTCAAAATGGGCACTATCGTCACGTTGAAAGTGGGCATAACGGACTCAATGGCAGCAGCGGTCACAGCGGCCGAAAGAGCTCGCCCGTCGTCTGGCCCGTCTTTGGCTTCACCCACAACCCGCGCGTCGAAGACTGGCCCGTGATGTAAGTCAGCCCTTTAGTCGTCTCTGCCTCCATCTTGCCCCTTCCTGCACCTGTCTTTGCTGTGGACGCCATGATCTCAGTTTTCGCTGACTGCTGCGATCGACAGGCCCATGGAGATGTATCAAATTCATCTCCGTCCCGTTGACTTTTTTGATGCCAACCCCGCTCTGGACGTGCCGTCCCGCCGCAACGAAAGCAGCATCCTCGTACCTGCTTGTTGCACAACGAACGGCCGTAATCATGAGCTAGATCGACCGGTTGATGCCGCCGAAACCGGCGTGCACATCCTCCAGTAAACATTGGGATGAAGTGATGGCATAGCACATGGAATACGATATTTACGATGATGGCTGTGAGAATGATGGCGTTGGAGCGACAGAACTTGGGGGGGGGGTTCTTCTTCTTGAAATCTTTTTACTTTCTTTCGGAGAGGATCATCAAAATTGGAGACGCTACGGTTCCATAGCCTGGTGCTGATGACCTCGGCTGAATTCGTTTTCAGACGACGACGACGATGACGACGACGATGACGACGACGATATGATGACTAACAGATGACGACAATTATGATACGTTGGTATATGTATGCATATATACATATATATTATATTTCTATATCTGTCACTTTATTCTTGGCTTTATGATGCTCGTCAAGTGGTTCCCGAGCTGCGCGATGCACGTCTAATGGTCGATCTTGAGCGAGAAGTCCACATGTGGCACGCCCTGATGAATGGCGCTCGTGGAAATAATGTCCACATCGGCGCACACATACGGCGCGACATTATCTGACCTCAAGCCGCCCGAGACCTCGACTAAAAAGGTCCTCTTGCCCTTCCACCGACTCTTCAAGCTCGCGGCGGCCACCCTGGTGGCGTCGCCGGTGAAATTATCCAACATGACCACGTCAGCGCCCGCCTCAATGGCCTCGTCTGCCTCCTCCTCACTCTGCACCTCGACCTCGACCTTGAGCGCAAAGCCCGCTACGCTCTTGGCCGCCCTCACCGCATCCCGTATCGAGCCCCTGCTCCAAACATGATTATCCTTCAGCATCACCATGGCGCTCAGATCCATGCGATGCGCATCAGCGCCCCCCACCAACATGGCATACTTCTCCACGAGCCGGAACCCCGGCGTCGTCTTGCGCGTGCCCGCCAACATGCCCTCCCAGCCCGCTTGGCGCACAAGCCGGACCAGCTCGGCCGACCGTGTCGCGATGCCCGAACACCTCGCGAGGAGGTTGAGGGCGACGCGCTCGCCGAGCAGGATGCCCCGCGCGGGGCCCCTCACGGTCGCGCAGGCCACTTTGTGCGCGGTGCCGTCGACGGCGCTGCCTTCGTCCACGGCCCATGAGACGGTGCAGCCGACTTGGGCGAAGACTTCGTCGAAGAACGGACGGCCAGCGAGCGTGCCGGCGGATTTGGCCCAGAGTGTGGCCGTGCGTGGCGTGTCGCCGACGACGAAGCCGGCGTAGTCGAATGAGGGGGTGTCTTCGGCCAGCCAACTCGTGACTTGGGTCTTCCAGGATGCGGGGAGCAGGTGTGCTGGGTTGCCGGGTAAGGGCGAGGACGACGACATTGTGTCTCTGGTGATGTGGCAGTGAGAGAGTGATGTGGACGGAGTAGGATGGGATGGGATGGGATGGCTTGTCCCGGCGGCAATGGGCGGCTGCCGACGGGGTTTAGCCTTGAACTTGCTTTGATCAGCTTCCAAAAGCGTGCCCCTTGCCGAAAGACCGCGAAAAATCTCATTCCAGGTATCGTATGTGACCTGCCCGCCCACCAAGAGTTTCCTCGTTGTGATCTGCCTGCCAAGCACCGGATATTTCGTTTTAAGCCAATGAGCAGTGTCAGCGCTCATTTCTATCGCATGAGCTTCGCTATTAAATCGCGATCCAGGTCGAGCTTCGGCCTCGGAAAACACTCGCCAAAATTCCCGTAAAGCACGATACTTTTGCTCTACCTTCTTTTCCTTCCAAGTCCGGTTAGGAAAGCGTCCCCTGAAGGTAGGAAGCATTTCTCGAAAAACGGCCCGATTCGCGCTGTGTTTCACACCCGCGAATTTGCCCTCAATTCGGGCTTTATGGCACAATTCGAGCAGGCAGAGCACCTGCTGGTCGGACCATCTAGGGCATGAGGTGCGCTGTGAAGCATCTTCGGCATCTGTAGGAGACATCGGAAAGTCAGGTACAATTGAATATAAAATACAAGGAAACACATAAAAACCACGGTAGCCTAGATTGCTGACTCCTTTGATAGCCTCAAACGCGTTTTTCGAGGGGCCAAGGCGGTGAGATACATCGTGGACCTCGCACAGATCAGGAAAAGCCTTGTACCGGGACCCGTCTCAAACGCGCCTGCGCCAAAATCAACGCGCCACATTGATGAATCACACCCTAAATAAACAAGTGGGGGACCTGCTTCAATCCGAACGGCGGGGCTCGGGAAACTGAGCAAACAACAATCTTGGCCTCACATATTTCGAGGGCTTGTATTGATAAGCTTGACGAGGGCAGCCGGAGCTCGAGCTACATAGTCAAGTTTCTTGATATGTCAAGTCTGTCCATTGTTGCGTGCTTCATTTGACAATGCAAGACATGGCGAAGTCGGCCCGCTCCCAAACTGTACTTTGGTGTCCGACGAGGCGGTGCGACAGTCAATACACGTATCTGAACTGCGGGATCTGCTTGTCCGTCATGTCTGTCAGGTTCGCCATAACGCCGTGCTGCGCCGCTTCAAAGGCCGCCACATCTTCCGCCGTCATCACCTTGTCGCGTCGCCTGTTCTCCCACATGAGATAACCTCGGATCAACCAGCCTGCGACGAAACCTACAGCCATGCAGATCAGCATGGCCAGGAAACCCGACTGGTACGTCGGAGCCTCGTCTTCGAAAAACAATAGAGGCCCGATGATGTTGCCCAGGCAAAATGAGACAAATATCTGTCATGACGATCAGCACCATTTACTTTCCATTTCCAGGTAATGCGCCAGACACCAGCGAACAACAAGCGGAGAGGGACGGCGCGCAAGGAAAGGACGACTCACCACCGCATTGACAGTCGTCTTCTTGGTAAAGCCACCAAAATTGCCCGAAATGAGAGACACGACCAGCGGAAAATTGGCAGCAGACGCACTCTGAACCACCGTTCCGAAATAGCGCGTCCATTTCTTGTCTTGCGGCACAAACCGCACCATGGCTGTCCCGGCAATGCCAGCGGCGCTGTTGAACGCCATGAAATAGGTTCGCGAGTTTTCAAAGTAAGAGCTGCCACGTGCCTGCGAGAGCACCAGGACAAGTTGCACTGCGAACGGGATGGAACCGAGGAGCAAGACTTCTAGAAACGTGAAGCCAAACCCCTTGGTGACGACGGCTTGAAACTGCAGTGTTCTATCAGATTATCATCTGACGACCACAGGGCCTCTACATAATAGACCGAACTCACAGCGGATGCGGCGCCGTTGGGAATGTTCGCGGACAAGGTGTGCACAACAAGAAGCCACGTCTTGATGTCCAGAAATGCCTCCTTGACTTGGTCCCATTTGACTTGGTCATTTTTAATACCCGTCATGTTTTCCTTGACTCTGAGAACGGCCTTTCTGCGTTCATCCTCGCTCAAGAACCGGGCTTCCATGGGCGAGTCGGGCAGCAAGAAAAACGTGGCTAGCGACCAGGCTACGGTCATGGCACCAAAGATGACAAACACTGCCATCCACGGTTTCAAGGTGGAGATGTGGGCGATGCCATACACGATATATCCACCAAATAATCCCGCGCCCGTGTTTCCCAAAAACCACGCGGCGTGACGTAGAGGTTGCTCTGGGCGTTTGTACCACATGGAGATGACCACTGTTAAGCCGGGAGCGACGACCGATTCCGAGACACCGAGGAAGAATCGGTTTGCCAACAGGCTTGCAGCATTGAAGCACGCTGCGGTGAGCATCAGGCAGGCGCCCCAGACGAGGCTTTGGCTCCGTCGCCAACAGTTAGCACGCGCCCTTGTTATGGAGTAAGTCCTCTCGACCAAACGAAAATCGTCACAACGCACATGGATGTACTGATGGTCTTGCCAACCTTCAGACGTATCAGTAGCCACGCTGCAGGGTACGAAGCGAGGAGAAACCCGACATAGTAGACGCTGTTGGCCCATGAATACTCCTGCCCAGTCAATTGCAGATCTTCTTGGATGCCCATGATGGCTGCCGCGTTCAGAGTGATCTTGTCGAGGAACTGGAACAAGTACGACACGGCGCAGACGGGCAGCAGCCTGTTTTGTTTCTCACTTCAGCAGCATATCGACTTTGTGCTTCTGTGTGGCCGCGGCGCGAGCCTGGGGCAATAACTAACGCTTTGTCTATTTTTCGCAACAATCGCTTGTCTTCTTCGCGGCTGAGCGTCTCATTCGAGATATCTTCGAATGTTGAATCCTGGACTCGTAATTCGGGCCCATTCCCTTCGATGTCTGCCTTCTCCGGTGCCGTCATTCTGGCAGATTTCGAACAACAGGCGTGGGGTGCTGGATGTCAGCGATTCGAAAGGGGGCATGCAGTGGGCTTCTTTCTGGAATTTCTTTCTGGAATAGAACGCGCTTCCGGAACTCTTGAGAAATCGGAAATGCCGAAGAAAGAAAAGCATTGCGAGGAGGATCGAGGTATGGGTTTTGTCGCCCGTCCCGACGTCGCAGCCGATAACGTATCGAATACGCCAGTCGAGACTCAACCATATATGCACGATGGGATCACATTGGCGCGATTTTTCTCCCCGCACCGGGCACAATCTAGACCGCAGACAGACAAGTCCATGATACATCGTGTATGCCCGACCTGCAGGACGGCCGAGAGGCGGTGAAGATGTAACCCGAGTATTTCACCGTCAGACATATGAAGAAATGGCGAACGTCAAATCCGTAGCAAACCGTCTGCTAGACTGACGCTGACGATGGTCACTTTGACTTTGTCAATCCGATGGCGAATCGCGATGGGCACAGCGAAGGGCCCTGAGATCCCCCCCAATGGGAAGCCCTTGGCTGCTCCTTCCTCTTGGGCAGGCCAAGTGTCGTGCACTGTCTGAACCTGCATCTGCGGCTGTTGCCGTGCCAATAGATATGTAGTAGGTCCAATCGGCTCATGGCCGGCGTCACTATTGGCCCCCGTCGCAGATAGCCGACATAATAAGCGACATGTTTCTGACTACGTCGACTTGGCAGGATGTTAATATTGGCCTCAGTCGTTCGGTAGATACATCGGCCAGCACATCACAACGTCTAGATGCGATTTCCGCATAGGGTCCAATGCGACGACACTGTCCGGCGACGTCCGGTACCAAACAACAGCACATTCATGTTCGATGGGAATGGATGATCCTTCCCATTTCCCTGGTCGTCTTGTCCATCACGCTCCTTGCAGTGGAGCATGGTGAGTCTCGTCAAAGAAAGCAGAAGAGCCTGGAACTTCTGCCTTACCAAGTTTCCACCATGGACCTTCGGGATGGGAAGCGTCGCAGGTGATCAGCAGCGACTCGAATGACATGGAGCGCCGGGCAAGGGCCACATGGGCCATGTTAAAGCAGTATCAAGACGGATGCTTGAAATGATGAGGAGTGGCGACGACATGTAGAGACACGCCCATGGCGATGGCAAGTCAGCAAACAATTCCAAGCCCGCCTGTTTCTCGATGTGGAAGACATAGTCGGTGGCTCGCAGTTTGTGAAACAAGCAATCCTGTCGGTCCAGGACGTGTTCACAATGTTCATGATCTAGTATACATTGCTGGAGGCGGCGAGGACATCATTCGATGAAAGAATGTCAAGGATGAGCGATTCTCACGTTTGGCGCGCTTGCTTTGAACAAGGCTCATTACAGGGCCAATGGAATAATGTGTCGAGCCATGTCAAATGGGCCGTGAGGGTGTCTCGCAACAGCGCTCGTGTCGAGGTGATTGAATTGATCATCATAGTGTTAAGCCAAGTAGCTCTTTCAATTCCATCATCCTCCTACAAAGAGTAATAACCAAAATTTCATCGCAAAACAACGTCGGTCTCCGCCCATGGCTGAGTGGTGTCAACGCAGGTATCTCAAGCTCATCCCGTCTTGTAAACATTCCTCCTAACAGATCAACCGCTATTCCGCGATGATCAAATAGCATCGTCAACTTGTAGCCATTAAATGCTCAAGTCGCACATTGTCGAAAACAGCGCTCGAATGAAACGCTCTCACGCCGTCCATGCCGCTACTATATGTGCTGTCTGTGATGTGAATCTGAGCTCCAGTCAAATCACCCACAGACACGCTCAAAAAATCGTTCCTGGCTGCCACTCTCACGCGGTAACTCTCGTTGGAACGAATGTCAGCATTGACTTCGGCAAGCTTCGTCCAAGAGCCTTTGGCTGTTTTGCCCAGGACCAGTGTGCCGCTCGTGCTGATGCCGGCGTAGTAGCCGTCGAATGCATTTTTGCCGACAGCCATGTTGGAGACTCTGAAGATGATTCCTGCGCTGCTATGACTATTCGAAGAAGGCGCGAGGGTAACGTCTGCGGAATAGTCGAGATGGGTAAAGTTGGTGTTGAGCAGCGCCTTTGCGTCATCAGAGAAGCTCACCTCGAGAGCATTGGAGCTTGCGTCCCATGAACCACCGTAGGTGGTCCATCCAAGCATGTTGCCGTCATTGAAGTCATCGTGGACAAGCATGCGGACAGGCTGAATGGTACCATTGTGGTTGAAGACCAGGCGGTCGTAGGCGAGATGGCGATTGTTGGCGTCGATATTGTCACCCAGCGGATGCCGATGATACAGCATGTAATAAATGTCCGTATCAGGCACGTGAATGATGCCGTTGTGGCCGGAGCCCGTGGCCACGGCCGTATCTTGCTCAAGGATCTTGGCGAGACGGTCAAAGGGCCCGGTGGGCGAGCCGGACATTGCGTACGAGACGGCATAGTCTGGACCTCCCCAGCCGCCTTCGCTCCAGAAAAGGTAGTAAAAGCCATCGCGTTTCATCATCTGTGGGCCCTCAACATAGTTCTTGGGCGTAATCTCCTTGAACACAGTGCCGTCGCTGAAGTTGCCGAGGCTGATCATGTCCGGGTTGAGCTTGGCAACGTTGGCGTGTCCATGGCCACCGTAGTACATGTATGCCTGGCCATCGTCGTCAATAAAGACATCCTGGTCGATCGGCTGCGCTCCGTTGTGGTATGCGCCGATGAGAGGACCGCCGAGAGGGTCTTTGTAAGGGCCCTCGGGACGATCCGCGATGCCCACGCCGATGCCACCGTGTTCAGCGTCCGACTGGATGTCGTTGGCGCCAAAGTACAGATAATATTTGCCGTCACGGAAGATTGGCGCAGGAGCCCACACGGCGCGCTTGGCCCAGGAAAAATCAGACACGTCGAGAACCTTGGCATGCTGGGTCCAGTTGATGAGGTCGGGCGAGGAGAAGGCGTCGAGATAAGTCTGGTCGTCGTAGGCGTAAGACGAGGTTGGGTATACCCAGTACTGATTGTCATAGAACTCGTTGTCTGGGTCGGCGTAGAGGCCATCGACGAAGGGATTGCCGGCCTCGGCTGTCTGGAAATCGGGATCGGTGGTGGCAGCAGCGGCGTGTAGTCCGACCAGGAGAAGGGGAAGCGTTGAGAGCTTCATCGTAGAAAGGATGAGTTGTTTATGGCTAACTTTCCGCTCGTCCTCATTTCACGCTATTAATGTTCATGACCTCCATTGAATTTCGTTCCCCACACTCTTCCATCTTTGTCCGAATGATTCGAGGTGGCATTTTGACTTCGGGCCCGGCTGTGGCTTAGCGAGAGCCTTGGGGTGCATCGTATCGAAATGCGGGGATGCCACGTCAAAGTCAACGGCATTTGCCGAGCGAGATCTGACCGTCAGTCGCCATGGTCAAGCAATCGATAAGGCCCAGCATGTTTGTCAGTGTCTTGCCTGCGCGAGTGAGTCCTTGAAGGAAATGTGATATCAGATTGCAAGTCGCAGAATGTCGTATCTTCCTTCCATGTGAACCCTCCAGCCTTTCCTTCCTCCTTGTTCTCAGTTTCTCCTTTTGGTCTAGGTTGGCCTGTTGCGTCACTAGTTTCCACTGCCGGTTCCCGCCAAACCACCACCTTCAATGTTTCCAGGCTTGACGATTTCGTCTGTGCCCTCTTCCCTGTTCACCCACGGCGCAAGGGCACGCTGTCCCTCACCATGCCCAGAAAAAGCACCGGCACCGACAGATCCCCCGTTGACTTCGACTACTATGATCTCGGGACGTACCATTGTCCCATCACCACCTTGAGCGCGACCGCCCAGACTTGGTTCGACCGCGGGCTCGTCTGGTGCTTCGGCTTCAACCACGAGGAAGCAGCCAAATGCTTCGAGCGAGCCATTGCTCACGATGATACGTGCGCGATTGCCTACTGGGGGCTCGCCTATGCTCTCGGCCCC
The DNA here is from genome assembly GCA_030787035.1 of Aschersonia sp. MBC 877. NCBI lineage: Eukaryota > Fungi > Ascomycota > Sordariomycetes > Hypocreales > Clavicipitaceae > Aschersonia > Aschersonia sp. MBC 877. The sequence continues at coordinate 91,679 of JARJUA010000139.1, forward strand.
AATTACAACAAGCCTTGGGATCTCTTTGGCCGGCGGGAGCTATCGAGCACAGCCGAGCGCACCCATCGGGCCGTCGAGCAGGCCAAGGCGCGATGTGTCCATGTTACGCCCGTTGAGAAAGCCCTCATCGATGCCATACATCACCGATACCCCCGGACGGCCGCCCCACACCAGTCCGAGTTCTGCGTCTGGAATCGCCAATACGCAGATGCCATGGCGTCCGTGGCCGCCTTGTTTCCTGACGACTTGGATGTGGCCGTCCTGTACGCTGACGCCATGATGAATTTGACGCCCTGGCAGCTGTGGGACATTAGGACAGGTGAGCCGGCCAAAGGTTCACGTACTCTGGAGATCAAACGTGTGCTGGACAAAGCTCTGGCCCAGCCCGGTGGCGAGCAGCATCCTGGTCTTCTGCATTTGTATATCCACCTCATGGAAATGTCCCAGAGCCCCGAAGCTGGCTTGCCTGCTGCCAACAAGCTGCGCGCCCTAGTCCCTGATTCGGGACATCTCAATCATATGCCCAGTCACTTGGACATTCTCACAGGTGACTATACCAGCGCCGTCACTGCCAACACCCTCGCCATACGAGCTGATGTCAAGTATTTGAAGCGGGACGGACCCATGAACTTCTACACCCTATACCGGAGCCACGATTATCATTTCCGCTTATACAGCGCCATGTTCTCGGGCCAGTCGAGAATTGCCCTGGAGACGGTTGATCTGCTCGAGGCCAGTATCTCAGAGGATCTGCTCCGCATCAAGTCTCCTCCAATGGCAGATTGGCTAGAGGCTTTCCTCGCAATGCGTGTGCATGCACTCATCCGCTTCGGCCGATGGAACGACTTGCTCTCACTCAAGCTTCCCCGAGATCAGGAATTATACTGCGTCACCACCGCCTTGCTTCACTATGCCAAGGCTATGGCGTACGCCGCACTTGATCAGGTGGATGAAGCGAAGCGTCACCGTCACCTGTTTCGCGAATCCGTGCCAAAGGTCAAGCCGTCAAGAACGCTGTTCAACAATAAGTGCGTCGATATTCTCGGAGTGGCTGAGGCTCTATTGAACGGCGAAATCGAATATCGATGCGGCAACTTTGAGCCAGCCTTTGCGCACCTACGAGAGGCTATCTTGCGCTATGACTGGCTGCCTTTCGATGAGCCTTGGGGTTGGATGCAACCCGTCAGACACGCCTATGGTGCCTTGCTCCTCGAGCAGGGTCACGTTGAGGAGGCTATGAGTGCGTATCGCGCTGATCTGGGGCTCGACGACTCCCTTCCACGCGTTCATCGACATCCCAACAATGTTTGGGCACTTCACGGCTACCATGAGTGTCTACTGAAGCTTGGTAAGATTGCAGAGGCCAGAGACATGGAACCTGCGCTCAAAATGGCGCTGGATGTGGCCGACGTACCTATCAAATCATCGTGCTTCTGTAGAACCTCGATCGCGTCTAGGATCTGATGTCATTATCCAACGCGACTATGGAGCGAGGCCGAAATTGCATTATAGACGCATGGCAGGAGCTTTTTGTTTTGTCAAAAGGAGATTACATTTTCTAGAATTCTCTTCCATACCCCTCGTCCTTTTTGTCTCACAGTCGAGTCCATGGGCTTGTGATGGAACGCGCCATACTTGAGATGGTGATCAGCCGTGGTGACCCAGGTCTTACCTTCAATATCCCGTCGAGCGGTCCACCAACTAAGATAAGTTTTCAACCTATTGCACACAGAGCAGCTGATGCTACGGCGCCGAGAGCTTTGTACTTCCAGCGTCTGTGCTATCGACATCGCGACCGTTTAACCTCTCGTCCTCCTTACGCAGGAAAGCTTCTTGCTCGCGTGCGCTCTCCTCCAGATCTAAGAACCACCAGATCCCAATAGCACTCACAAGGCTCAACGCGAAGAGGAAGTAAAAGGGAGCGCTGTTGTTCGTTCCACCAGGCGAGGCATCGATGATGGCGCTACTGATAAGAGGACCAATCAGACTCGACGACTTGCCAACAATGTTGAAGACGGAGAAGAATAAAAATTCGTGACCCCGGGGAGTGACGCAACTGATCATGATCTGCGAGTAACTCCACCACGGACAGACTAGCAGCCCATAATAAGCCTGAAAGAGCCAGACCTCCCAGGCATTGTGGAAGCCAAACTTGTCGGTCCAGTTGCCGACCATGCCCCAGACATCGAGGAGGATGATGAACAGCATGATGGCGTTGAACATGGTCTTGGCGCTGAGGTCGTACTTCTTCTGGATCAGCCAAAATCCGCCAATGCCGAGGGCCTGCGTCGTGCAGCCGACCAAGAACAGATAATTGAGCGTTAGGGTGTTGTAGCTCACGATCTGGTTCTGCAACGTCTGAATGATGGTGTCGGTCGTTTGCAACGAGTCCCCGAGGAAGAAATAGCCGATGAGGTAGATGAGGCTCTGCTTCAGATGCCAGATCTGTGTGAGAGCCTCTTGCAGCTGCCACAGACCGGCGGTGAAAATATTCTTTCCAGGTGGGATCTTCAAGCCCGGGCGAGTCTGTTCCATGAAGAACCATGGAATGGACCCGACGAGCTGAACAGCCGTGGCAAAGGCGATCAGGACGGACAGCCCCCAGTTGTTGTTCTCGGTGCTATCATTCACCTTGAGGCCAAACATGATGCCCACGATGATGGCGACCACTACAATCTCGACCAACGACTGCAGCCAAAACGACACATTGCTCAGCCTACTGCGCTCCATTTCATCTCTTTGGTCAAACTCCCGCTGAGTGATTTCTCCCCTTGCCAGCTCGGCCCGTGCATCCTTCAACAAGGGCGTGTGTCGCGCCAGACTCGGAAAAGCTGCCGTGGAGTACGTCACGGTCATCTGGTACGCAATCAGACCAACGATGTACAAGCCCACAGCTGCTCGCCATTGCCCAGCATCATGCACACTCAGCCACGCGAAGCCGACGCCGAAGGCAATCATCGACCAGACCAGCAACACCCAACGCCGGCCAGTGCCAAAGTCGGCATACGCGCCGATGACGAGGAATAGCGCGCTCTGGATGGCGAAAGAGATGCCATTACAGACGAGCACAATGCCGTTCACGTCCCTCTCGCGGCCTGCAAAGTAGAGCAGCGAGCCGTCGGATGCTTGTGCGAGGAGATTTTGGAACGCTGTTTGGGCAAAGTTGAGGAGAGCGAGGCCACTGACGCCAACATAGTACATGTACCACGATCGAATCTCCCATTGCGTGGTTGTCGGCACGTCGGCGTCGTCGCCTCCATGCAGCGCTGGTGCCAGCCTGACTTCTTCTTGATCCGGTGCTGTCATTCTGGCGCCATGATGTTGGGAGAGAATGTGTTCGTTTGGGCTGGAATGCAGCGTGGTATTTGACACTCGCTTCTGTGCGCTTATGTGGGTTGAGATGGATAGCGGTCTCCCTCTTTACCCCCTTGGCTGAGCGCATCGAGACGACCATGCATGACCGATAGAAAAAACTACGCCGATAAGGAGCTTGCATCGCAGCATTTTGGAGTCACGCGACGATGATCTTATCTAGCATCGGTGGCGGGGGTATCTACTGCATTATCTTCAAACTAGGTAAGATGCGGCTATGTAAGATGGTACAATGGGCCCATGGATGGTATCGTGCTTCCCGTATGAACGCCCCTTCCCCCCCGACGCTTAAATGCCAACCTCGTGATTATATAGAATGTGTATGAGTATATGTGTCTGTGTCGCGCATAGGTGACAGCAAGAAGAAGGCAAGGTCGGCTCGGCGCTCATTCTGTTCAGAATCGCTCTTTGGGGGCCTTCGAGCGGCGTGTCAACCTTCGTTGCCGCGCCTTGACGTCTCCGTCCCTCGAAACGATGATGCTATCCTCCTTCTCGAGCAGCGACGCGCCCGCCCCCATGAGCTGCTGCTCGGCGACCCAGCCGGCCTCGACAGCAAAACAGACGACATCGCTGGCGGCGCCGAAGCACGGGACGCTCTCGTCGGCCTCGGGGCTTAGGTACGTCCACATGTCGGCGGTGCGCTTGCGGAAATGGACGAGGTCCTTGGCCGGGCCCCGGAAGTGACCGAGCAGGTACTTGTAGAGATAGGCCAGCCAGAGCACATTCGTGTAGGGCGCATACGCATCCCAGTTCAGAGGTCCGTCGACGCCCGTGGCGTAGGGGGTCTTATGGGCCTCGGGCGGCAGGCACTTCCGGTCGGCGCGAAGCATGAAGGACCGCATCTGGCGGTACACGGTGCACTGGGGTGCGTGCGTGCTGGTGAAGAGGCTGAGGTCTCGCTCGAGGTCGTACGCGATGGGTTTGGCGAAGTCGACGGAGAGGTCCTCGGCCCGCGACAGCCCGTAGTCGAGGATGGTGATGTCGAGACCCGAGTACCCGAATAAACAGCCCTTGCTGCCAGCTTTTCGCTCCGTCGGTGGCCGTACCTGCCTGATACACAAGTTTCCTTCGTGCAGGTCGCGGTGCTGTATGGTGGTCGTCAGCATCGAGGTTTAGTTACGGCCGAGGGTCTGGCGCCACACACCTCAAACATGGCGACTTCTTCGGCTCTCGCCAGCGCAATCGCCTCGAGGAAGAAAATGTCCCAGAGCTGGCTCTCCGTGGTCAGTTTCCAGTCCTCCAGCGCGACACCGGCATCTCCAAGCTCCACCACCAGAAACTTGGTATCGTCGAGATATCTGCTGGGAGAGGGGTAGAACTGGGCCCTGCCGGCGTCGCGCCGCTTCATGCGCCTCTGAAAGGCCTGATGCGTCTCGAGAAGAGCCCTTGACGTCTTTCCCCGCACCAGGTACCGCTCCTTGTAGACAACGAAGCCCGGCACATCGGCGAGCCATTCGGAGATCTGCAGCTCGCCGTTGACGTCTGCCTCCGAGTGAGGCTCCTCGTCGACGAGCCTCGAACGCACCTGCATCTTCGTCTGTGGCTTGATGGGTGAAGGCAGCCGGATAACCTTAATCACGCTAGTCCCTCGCTCATTGGTGACGCGGTACACCTCGGCGTAGGAGGCCTCGGCGATTTTTTCGATGCCGTCGCCGGGCGGGCAGACGTCGTCCCACGAGAGCGTTCGGAGCCACGTGCCCCCAAGAAGGTGTCCCAGGTGTTCTTCCTGGTCGTTGTCTGGCGCACTGGACGCGGAACTGTTTCGTCGAATCTCGTGGACACACGTGTCTGGTTCTTCTGAATCTGGGTGATAAGAGCTGTCGGTAGCCGAGGGCGTCGCGTCTCTGGAAACCTCGATGTGCTTGACGCTGTCTTGGATAAAGTCTCGACGCGGCTTGCGCTTCTCGTCGATATGTACCTCGGAGAGCTTCTCGGTGAGGCAGTCGACGGCATTGACTAATCGAGTGGCCGGGGGTTTTCGCACTGGACTTTGAGGCAGTTCGGCGAACATGCGCTCAGCTTTGGTCCTTGTCGATCGTTTTCCATATTGTATCGTCGCCTTTGATCTCGGCATGTTGTCTTGTGTCGCATGATGAGCCGCTCATGGCTAGGAGTCGTCCGCGTTGTTTGCCGTGGTCACTGAGGATGAGTTTGGGGATCCTGGGTCATTTGGTTGGCAAGGCAACGGGCATAAACTGTCCAACGAGAGGTGGGTGGGGCAAGCAGCTCCCCACCCCCGGTGTAAGATCTCGGCTTTCCCGCACAGAGCTGGGAATAATGTGGCTTTTGGAGGAGGAGAAAAAAAATAAGAGAGAGAAGGGAAAAGGGCCAAAAATTCTCCGCTCGGGCTGCCACAAAGCTACTCTCCGCCCTGCACTCCAGATTGACTCTCGTCTGCATCGTGCAGAGACATGGCCGACCTCTTCAAGAGCCTCTTTGGGGGAGGCAAGGCCGACCAGCCTGCCGCCGTTCCCAAGGCAGACCCGGGTGAGCAGCATTGACTCGGATCCGAGGAGCTCGATTGCAAGCTAAAGCGATGAATCGCGCGACGCAGACTTTGCCGACTTTGCTGGGGCACCGGATCCCGTGGCCGAGCCTGTTCCCACGGCCACGAAGCCAGGGATTGTCGCGGCCGGCGCGTCTGCCACGGCGAGGCCATACACGAAGTGGTACAACATCCACGAGCGTCACTCGCTGTCCGAGTTCCAGGCCGAGGGCGTCATCCTCGCCGTCTCGGCTCTGATCCTCCTCTTCCACTTCCTCGGCGCGCGGGCCAACCGGTCCAAGGCTCGATCCTGGATCCGGGCCAACGCGCCCGTCCTGCAAAAGGAGTTTGCGCTGGTCGGTTTTGGCGGCGTGCCCACCATGGATAGCCATCATCAAGGCGACGTCAAGCCCGAAGCGCTCCTCAAAGAGAAATCGCTCTTCGAGTTCGCCACGTACGCGACGGGCCGCCAGAACACAGCCTTCGTCGACGTCAAGCTCACCCTGGCCAAGAGGTTCAACCCCATCCTCCGCGTGGCCGAGACGGCGGCGTCGTTGTTCTCCGACATGTTCGCCTCGCCCTCGGACATGGTCGAGGTCTTCCTCTATCCCTTTGACGGCAAGGAGAACCTCACGGTCCCGGCGCTGCCGGGTGCCGAGGAGACGCGAGCCAAGGACAGCAAGAGCACTTACGACGGCTTCGTCTGGGCCATTGTGCACAAGAACTGCATGAAGCGCCTCCGTGAGGACCGCTACGACGTCACCCTCACGGCCACCAAGGAGAACTCCAAGCTCCCGCCCTGGCTGACCGTCATGAGCGAGAGCGCCGAGGTGACGGATCTGCTGCTGACACCCGAGCTCATCGGGGCCGTCCAGTCGGCCGGCGACGCCTTCGAGCACCTCATCGTCACGGATCAGCCCATGGAGCGGCCGACCAAGCTCGACGACGCCACGCCCCGCAAGCGTCTCTTCCTCAAGTACCGCCTGCCGTCGTCCGAAGGCGACTACGACTCCCTGGTCCCCGTCTTGGAGTACTTCCTCCGACTGCCCGATTTCTTGGTGCAGAACGCGCGCTTCCGGCCCGAAGTGCTGAAGAAGGTGCGCGCCACCCGCGAGGCCATGCTGGCGCACATCAAGAAGCTCGTCGAGGAGGAAAAGCACGAGGAGCGCCAGACAGAGAAGGAAAAGGCCAAGAAGGCGAAGCGGGATGCCGAGCTCAAGGGCCTGGACGCCAAAGCCCAGAAGAAGTATCTCGAGAAGGAGAAGGAGAAGGAGCTACGCCGGAGCCAGAAGAAGATGACAATGCGGGGATAGGTAAAGTAGCTGGTCGGACGTGTCAAGGAGGGACGGCTACTGCACCTACCAGGACTACGTGTTGAGTGCCCTTGATCCTCTCAAGATGATGTCACCGCTTTCGCGCTCCACGAACCATGTACCATTAGAGTCGTGATACAAACATGCTGGCACTACCACTTCCGTGCTCCATGTTCCATGTACCATCAAAGTCTTGACACAAGTCACCAACGCGCTCCATGAACCATGTACCATTAGAGTC